>JARUPY010000416.1:0-108918 GCA_029817715.1 Melastoma dodecandrum
CCCGGATCGAGCACGAGCCTGCAGGTCGATCCGATAGATCTGTTTAGCGTGCGTCGCCATGCGATCGAAAAATTTCCAGGCGATCGGGGCTTCGCGAGACGACCATGTGGTTTCAACGAGAACCGCGCGCGCCGAACGGATAGGTCAGGCAACGCCGTGCGCTGCACACCGCTCGGAGCCCGGTCGTGTTGTAGGAAAGAAGAAGACGCCGTCTGTTCGAGAGGTGAGCACTTTCACAGCTCGAGGGAACTCGGACCGACAAAGAGGTTCGTGACGTTGGCGCGGTTAGAACCAGGTCGTGTTGGAGACGCGACCGCGTCGAAGCGGCTGGTCGGGGTGAAGCCGCAGAACCAGCTGAGCGCCCGTCGTACCGCGTATGATCGTCACCTTCGGATTTTTTTCAGGATCGGCATCGCGACCACTCGGGCTGGTGCGCGATGATGCTGGGAGATAACCCCGGAATTGATCTCGATGATTGTCTGAAGGGTCGAGATCGTTCGGGTTGATGGCCAGCACCTGCGGCCCAAGGATGCCGGACGACAGGCCGAATATCAAGAGCACGTCGCGCGGCGCCGGGCTTTGTGAATCAGGCTCTGAGGGCGAACGGCCGAACGGACCATGTTCGATGTCTGTGCGAGTGTGGTCCGGTGTTGAAGCGGCCCGGTCGTGTAGCGACCGTTAGGCCGTCGTAGACGCCGTTATCGTACGTTCGACGACGATGATCCCGGTGCCGATTTCTCGACCGATCGGGAGTCAAGCGTGGCGGAAGCTGGGCTCGATTCGACCGCTGCATCGTCTCTCTAGCGTAGTGCGCGGGACGCGAATGGGCACACAGAAAGGACGGACCCCTGCGGACCGGCCGCCGGTCGTGTGAAGGGGCGGGCCCGTGGCGCAGGTCATGTCTTTGTCGCGCCGAACGGTGTCGGTATGCTGCGCACGCCAGAAAGCGTGATGCAGACCAGGCTGACGGCGACGGACGAGCGACGCACGGCCATCTGCACGAGGGCTCCGAGGTGATCCATCAGGACGAAGCCGGTCAGGATGGATGCCCCCCGCCCGAGCCACCGATTGTTGAGCCAGGTAGATGAAGGAACGTGCGGAATGGCACAGCGCTATCGTCTGGCGGGCACGCCGAGCTCGGCCAGGAGCGGCAGTCAGACCGCCCCAGGCCCCGCGACCACGAGGTAGGACCACGACGAGAGCGAACGCCCCAGGGCACCTCAACTCGTGAGGAACGCCAGGGTGGCCGAGGCCCTGGAGCCAGAAGGAGAACCCGCGGCGGCCGCTTGGCGTATCAGTGAGCCCGATCAGGAGGAAAACAGTCGTAGGCCGAGGGGCTCGTTCGACTCGGCGACGGCGGCCTGTTCGGCGAGGTCCGGCGGCAAGGCCGGCGAGAAAGACCACGAGGGTCAATGCAGAAAGTCGAGTCGCGTTAGATCCGCTGACATGGGGCCGAAAACGACAGCGCAGGCGTATATAAGAACGGAAAGAACCTCCGTAGTGATTAGAACGATATGAAGCCGCCCAGCGAGGACCAGGAATCACGTACGAGAAGGAGCGATAGGCGCGGGCTGGGTGCGGGGCCGCGCGAACCGCTTGCCGCGAGGGCGGGCGGACGATCCCTCGGCTGCGATTTGACGAGGGACGCGAGGGCGCCGATCGCCACCACATTCCCGTTGAGGCGAATAGCGGCGACGACGATTGGAAGCCTGCATCCCGAAAAATTGGGAAACAGGAGATCGAGCGCCGATGCCGCCGCAGGCGCAGGCGGCCCCGAGCGTGTTGGCATAATAGAGCTGGCCGAACGGAATGCGCCGACCCTGCCCGACTCACGCGCCACGAGATGGGCGATCTAGCAAAGGCAGCGTTGCCCCCATCAGAATGGGGTGGGCCAGCGGGAGACGGAGCGCCAGGTTGATTCGCCGCGACGACCTGGCAGAGACGCGCCGGCGGTCAGCGCGCCGACGCAGTTCGAACGATCGCCAGGGGGAGGAATGAACAGGCCGAAGAGGCCGCGGTGGCGGCTTCGATTCGCCGCCAGCACGAGCAGAACGGGGGGTACGGACTTGTGCCGCGATGATCTCAGCCGCCGGCGAGGCTTGCCGATATCCGAGTCCCACACATGGAAAGCGGTCCACGACGATGGTGACCGATTCGGACATTCACCAGCCGAAGTTGCGGGGAAGAGCGCCCGCTGCCAGAGAAGCTGGTGACACCAGCGCCGGGAAAGCCAGGGAGAAGAAGAAACAGGGCGCATCAGGAGCCGCGTGGGATCGGCGAGGAGCGCCCGGACCGCGGTGGTCGGGCGCCGTTGCGCTTGGCATGAGTACGAGGGGATGTCCATGTCGTTGGTCGCTCGCACGAGGGATGTCCGTACCGCGGCAGCTTTTAAGCGGGAATTGTTAACGGATTGAGGCGTTTTGGCCCGCGTCGCGCGTACGCTCCTGGCGGGAAACCCTGAGGCGTTTGCCGGACGGCCGGCAGACGGGCAACGGACGAAAGAGGGGGCGGACGGATTCCCGTTCGCCCCTTACCGACCGCCACCGCTCGTGTCTCGCGGGAGGTGGTGGTGGATCTCTTGGAAAGCGTGGCTCAGGCGCGGCGAGGTTATTGGTAATGGGTCGGCGTCGACCGGGGTGCGAGACCCTTGCGCAGCTCGAAGTGCACGTCTGCGGCGAGGGCGACGTTGGCCGTGGTCTGGCCGGACCGTGGCGATCAACCTGGGCCCGCGCTTCACTCTGCTCGCCCTTGCGGACCGAGATGGCGCCGTTGTTGGCATAGGCCGAGACGTAGCCGTTCGGATGGCGGATGAGAACGAGGTTGCCGAAGCCCTTGATCTCGCTGCCGGCATAGGCGACGACGCCGCTTTCCGCCGCCTTGACCGAGGTGCCTTCCGGCACGGCGATGTTGATGCCGTCGCTGCCGCCCGACTTGAAGCCGACGATGATGCGGCCGTGCGCGGGCCACCGGAACTCGGGGCCGCCGCCGGCGGTCGCGGTGACCTTCTCATCGGCCGGCGGCAGGCTCGCCGTCGGCGTCGGATCGACGACGGCCTTGCGGGCGACCACCGTCTCCTCGACGCGCGCCGCCTTGGCGGGACGCACCTCCTCGATCCGCGCGACCTAGGCCGGCTTCTCGCGGACGACCTCGACCTTGGCGATCTTGCGCGTCGCCGGCATCTCGACGACCTCGGCGACCTTCGCCCCCTTGCGGCCGCCCTTGACCTTCTCGATCACGACCATCTCGACGACACGGGGCTGCGGTCCCTTCGCCCAGTGCATCGTCGCGTGCTCGGGCGCCTGCTCGCGCTTGACCACGGCCGACGCGCGTCAACCGCGCCTTCGGCGTTCTTCTTGCCGAGCCGCTCGCGAGCGACATGCTCGCGCGGCTCGCGGACCTCGGCGACGCGGGCGGTCGCGCTGTAGACGGGGATGACGACGCGCGTGCCGGGGCGGATTCTGCGCGGAGGAGGTGAAGCCGTTCTCGTGCAGCAGCGCCTCGGTCGGCACGTTGTAGCGCTGGGCGAGCACGCCGGCCGTGTCGCCGTTGGCGGCGACGATGGCCATGCCGCCGACGGCCGACCAGGGAGCCGTGGCCGCCGGGCGCGGCGATCGAGGCGGTGCGCTCGGTGCGCGGCGCGGCATAGGCCGGCGAAAGGTGCGGGCTCGTTGTGCGGGGCCGCCTCGTAGGTGGCTACGCGGCGGGCCGGCATGCCATCGGGGGCGGCGAGGGGCCGCGCGACGACGGCCTTGTGTGCCGCGTAGGGCGGCGGCGCCATGTCGCCATCCGGCGCCGTGCTGCCGGTCGGGGACGGATCGGTGGCTGCCGTCTTGAAGGGATTGCCGAGCGGATCGCCGACGAGGCGGCTCGAATCGGCGCAGCCGGCGAGAAGGGCAGCGGTCATGCCGGCGAAGGCGAAGCGGGCGACGAGACGCGTGCCGAACGGAGCGAGGACATTACTCATGACGCAACCTGTCTACGCGGGGGTCAGTCCGCTCATTAACGATGCCGCGAGTTAAGGACGGGTTTAAGATGAACGCCGCCTCACCAAAAAGCCGCGAATGTAAACCTTAAAAGTCGTTAAGTATCTTGGAGTCAACATTCCGCGGCGAACCGGTTTCAGCGCAAACCTCTTCGAACAGGTGCGAAGGAGTTGATTTTCAACCAATCCGGGTCATGGCCGGGCTTGTCCCGGCCACCCACGCCAGGACATCGCGATTCGTCCTGCCGAACCGGCGCAATGTCTTGGCGTGGGTGCCCGGCACAAGGCCGGGCATGACCCGTCTGGGTTGTTTGAAGCAGTTTGATATCAATCATTTTTAGCGAACCGGACAGCCGTTCGGGTCACGCAACCGGCTCATGCTTGAAATAGTCGCGCGGCGCGGTGCCGAGGGCGCGTCGGAACATCGTCGTGAAGGCGGCCGGATTGTCGTAGCCGAGATCGAGGGCGATCGAGGTGACGGCCTCGCCCGCGGCCAGGCGCGGCAGCGCCGCCATCAGGCAGGCTTGCTGGCGCCAGGCCACGAAGCTGAGCCCGGTCTGCTGCCGGAACAGCCGCGTGAAGGTGCGGCGGCTGAAGCCGAGCGCCTCGCACCAGGCGTCGATCGTCGCATGCGGCGGACGGTCGCGCGAGGAACGCGCGACAGCGCCGCTCGAGCGCCTCGTGCGGAGGGCAGCGGAACGTTCAGCGGCAAGGTCGGCAGGCGGTGGATCTCGTGCAGGATGAGCGTCATCAGGGCGCCCGCGCGGCCCCCGAGATCGTATTCCTCTTCGAGGATCGACGTCTCCAGCATGAGACTGCGCACATAGGGCGAGATGCCGACCACCCGGCAGCGCGCCGGCATCGTCGCCACAGCGTCCGGCTCGAGATAGAGGCTGCGCATGCTCACCGGGGTCAGCATGCGCACCTCGTGGACGATCCCGGCGGGAATCCACATGCCGCGCTGCGGCTCGGCATCACCCAGGACGCCATCGCCCGTCGAGATCATGACGACGCCGGACGCGCCATAGAACAGCTGTGCGCGCGCATGGTGATGCGGGGGGATCCGATGGCCATTCGGATAATCGACGCTGAGAGCGATGACCGGGCGTGCGAACTCCTTGTGATGCACATCGACGAAGGCGCCCGAGGCCATGGCCCAGTCTCGTAAGAAAATGACCCGACGGCGGTGGCAGGCCGCGGTAGCCCCTGTCAAGTCTCACCATACAAAGCTTGGAGGGAGACGCTTGTGTCAGAGGCAGTCGCGAGCAGGCCGAAGGTCGAGACGACGGCGTTTCCCGCCCTTGGCGCTTGCGAGCGTGGGCCACCTGCTGAACGACACGCTGCAATCTGTGTTCGTCGCGGCCTATCCGATCTTCAGGGGTGGCTTCGATCTAAGCTACGCGCAGATCGGGCTCTTGACCCTGGCTTACCAGGCGACCGCCTCGCTGCTGCAGCCGCTCATCGGCATGGCCACCGACCGGCGCCCGCAGCCCTATTCGTTGCCGCTCGCCATGACGTTCTCCCTGCTCGGCCTGCTGACCATCGGTTTTGCGAGCAGCTATGCGATGCTGCTCGGCGGCGGAATGTGCCTCGGCGTCGGCTCGTCGATCTTCCATCCGGAATCCTCGCGCGTGGCGCGGCTGGCCTCCGGCGGAAAACACGGGCTGGCGCAATCCATCTTCCAGGTCGGCGGCAATCTCGGCACGGCGCTGGGCCCCTTGCTGGTCGTCATGCTCGTGCTGCCCAACGGCCAGAGGAGCCTCGCCTGGTTCGGCTTCGCCGCGCTCGCGGGGATCGCGATCCTCACCGGCTTGAGCCGGTGGTCGAAGCGCCATGCCAAGCCTCGCGGCCACGCCTTGGCGAGGGCGGCGGCGCCGCTCCCGGCGCGGCAGGTCGGCGGCGCCGCTTGAGCATCCTCATCTGCCTGATGCTGTCGAAATGGGTCTACCTCGCCAGCTTCACGAGCTATTACGTGTTCTACCTCATGCATCACTTCCGGCTGCCGGAGGCGCAGGCGCAGGTCCACCTCTTCATCTTCCTCGGCGCCGTCGCGCTCGGCACCATCTTCGGCGGCCCGCTCGGCGATCGCTTCGGGCGCAAATACGTCATCTGGTTTTCCATCCTCGGCGTGCTGCCGTTCACGCTGGCGTTTGCCTTTTGTCGGCCTGCCGCCGACGATCGGGCTCAGCGCGATCATCGGCCTCGGCCTCGCCTCGGCGTTCCCGTCGATCGTCGTCTACGCGCAGGAGCTGATGCCGGGCCGCGTCGGCATGGTGTCGGGCATGTTCTTCGGATTCGCGTTCGGCATGGGTGGCCTCGGCGCCGCGGTGCTCGGTGTGCTGGCCGATCATGCCGGCATCGACGTCGTCTACCGGGTGTGCTCGTTCCTGCCGGCCATCGGCTTGCTCGCGGGCCTGCTGCCGAACATCGAGAACGCGCGCCGTGGCCGCTGTGCAGTCGACGGCAGCGCGACGCGCGTGATGAGGCTGCCTCGTCAATCTGGACAATCCGGACAATCCGCATATCTTGCGGCAAGATGTCGAATTCCAGCCTCCCAAACGCTAGCCTCAGCATCCGGCCTCGACATTCGTGCCGAGGACCTCGAGCAGGCGATCTCGCGCCGAAATCCAGACGCGCCGCGCGAGAGGATCGAGCAGGTTCGTCGCACTGATCGGCCGGATCGCCGAGGTTTCCGGCGCTATGGCTCGCTTGAGTCAGCCGATTGAGCCCGTCCGAAACGGCGACCGGAGTTGGGCTAGGCGATCAACTCGATGCGGCCGAAGGCGCACGGCGCCTTTCGTCCTTCGCGTCGCAGCTATCGCTCGAAGAGTGGGCCGGCCCCGTGGCGGGACCGAGCGAGATCGCCAGTTCGGCTCGGCATCTCGCGTTCAACCCTCGACGACTGGCGACGATCGGGCGCAGCGATCGGCCTGCTCAAGGGCGCGCGCAAGCATGTTTTTTCCCTTGGCCCAATTCGTCGACGGTCGGCCTTTAGCGGGTCTGGCTGAGATTGCGGCGGTTGTCGGCGACACGCGCGCGACATGGCTTTGGCTCGTCGAGCCGCCCAGTAATGGCCGGCCGACCTGGCTCGATCTTTTGCGGCGCGGCGAGGTCGCGAAAGTCGCGGCCGCGGTGCGTGAGGATTTCGCCTGACGCGGATCAACCCGGCGGTGCTCGTAGAGCTCGCGATCGACTTCGCGCCACGCGCATTCCTGCGCATGACACCATTGGGGTATAGGGCGACACCGCTGGGGATGGGATATGGGCGGACGCGTTTCGCCAGCCCGGACCACAGCTTTCAGATTCTCTACATCGCCGAGAATCTGGAGACGAGCATCGCCGAGACGATCGTCAGGGATCGTTTCGAAGGGCGCAAGCACCGCCGAATCACCCGGGGCGAGGTGGAAAGCTGGGGTGTGACCGAGGTGACGGCCAACTCGTCTTTGCGACTGGTCGACCTGCGAACGACAGGTCTGCTGCGCCTTGGCGTCTCGACAAATGCCGCGCGCGGGAAGTCGCAGCAAACGGGTCGGCGACTGAGCGCGGCCGTCCACGCGCAACGCTGGCCGGACGGCATTCTTTATCATCGCGGCTGACCGGCGCCGTCTGCTGCGCAGTCTACGATCGCGGCGTGACCAAGCTCTCGGACGGCCCTGTCGTCGAGGCAGCAAGGCTGGTGGCGCTGGTTCCGGCGCTTCGACGTCTATCCATCGAACTGGTGGCATAGAGCCGCCGCTTGCGCCCGCCCTCGCCGATCCCACATTATGACCGAGACATTACGGCCGCGCCTCGGGTGGCCCGTTCGCCTGGGCTCATAACAAGCATGCGTGATCCTTACACCGTTGCTTGGCGTCCCGAAGGGCGCGCCGGGCCGCCGACATCAAGAAGGCGTATCGGCGCCTCGCCAAGCAGTACCACCCCGACCAGAGCAAGGAGGCGCGGGCGAAGGAACGATTCTCCGAGGCCAACACGGCCTACGAGATTCTCGGCGACGAGACCAAGCGTGGCCAGTTCGACCGCGGCGAGATCGACGCGGAGGGCAAGCCGAAGTTCCATGGCTTCGAGGGCTTCACGAGCCGCGGCGGGGGGTGGTGCGGGGCGCGGCGGCTTCGACAATTTCGAGTTCAACTTCGGAGGCGGCGGAGGCCGCGGGCGCGCCGGCGCCGGCGGCTTCGATGCGTCCGACATTTTCGCCGACCTGTTTCGGCGGCGGCGCGACGCGCGGCACGCGCAGCGGCGGCTTCGGCCACCAGCCGCCCCCTTCGCGCGGCGAGGATGTCCAGGCGACGGTCACCGTCTCGCTCGCCGACAGCGTGCACGGAAACCAAGGCGCGCGGTCAGTCTGCCGACAGGCCGCGATCTCGAGGTCTCGGTCCCCGCGGGGATCGAGGACGGCAAGCAGATCCGGCTGAAGGGCCAGGGTCAGGCGGGTGGGCGCGGCGCGGCTTCGGGCGACGCGATCGTCACGGTTCGCATCGCACGCCATCCGCTGTTTCGCGTCGAGGGAGCCGACCTGCGTCTCGACCTGCCGATCACGCTCTACGAGGCCGGTGCTCGGCGCCAGGTCAACGTGCCGACGCTCGAGGGCCAGGTGGAGCTCGCCGTGCCGGCCGGCACAAACGGCGGGCGGACCCTGCGGCTGCGCGGCAAGGGCCTACTCAATGCCGCCAAGACCCGCGGCGATCTCCTGGTGGCGCTGCGCATCGTCCCTGCCGGACGACGCCGCGAACGCGCCTCGCCGGACGTCGCCCGCAAGCTCGCGGAGGATCACCCCTACGAGCCGCGCAAGAGCTTTACGTGACGATCAAGCCTACATCGGCGGCTTGACGTCGCCCTTGCCGACCAGGATCAGCTTGCCGTCCCACTTGCCGCCGTCCTCGGCGGCGACCGCGAACAGGGTCGACCCCTTGGTGACAATCGCCTTGTCGGCGGGCTCGAACTCGACGATCGGCGCCGTCGGCGGCACCTTGATCTTGATCATCTGGATCCTTGTCGTAGGTGACGGTGATCATCTTGTCCTTGCCGGACATGTCGCCCTGCTTGATGGTCCCGTTCGTCATCTTGCTCTTGGTCAGGACAACGGACGAGGACTTCACGGTGCCGTTGGTCATCTTGCTCTTGGTCGTCTTCCCGGCCCCTGTCGTGTCCTGGATCGAATCCCAGGCGTAGTGGCCCTCGGCGGTGCCGTTCATCGAGGCTGGGAACAGAACGACTTCGAGCGCGACCGGCGGCTCGCCCTTCGTCGCCGTACCGATGAATTTGCCGTCCTTCACCTCGTCGAGCGACGAGGCGACGACCCAGGCATACTTGGTGTCGGGGGTGAGCACGATGTCCTTGCTGCCGTCCGCCGTCTTCACCGTCAGCGACGTGTCGGAGACGGCTTCGACCGTGCCTCGCACGCGTTCGAGCTTCGGATCGGCGAGCGCCGTGGCGGCGATACCCAAGGTCGCGACACCTGCGGCGGCTAGAATTGCGAGACGCATTCGAAAAGCTCCTTCGTTCGATCAAGCCATATGGCGCGGGGAAACGCCTCGCAAATAGCCTCGCGCGAAAATCATTTGTGCCGTCGGTATCAGCCGCGGCCGCCGCCGCCGATGGGCGTCTGGAAGCTCAGCCCGAGATCCCAGGGAAAATAGATCCGAGTGTCCTGCGACACCTCGGTGATGAACGTATCGACCAGCGGCCGGCCGAGCGGCTTGGCGTAGACCGTCGCGAAATGGGCGTTCGGCAGCTGGCCGCGCATGACACGCAAGGTGGCGCCGGTATCGACGAGATCGTCCATCACCAGGATGCCGGCCCCTTCGTCGGCGCGGAACCGTTCGGCCATGTCCTTGAGGATGCGCACATCGCCCTGCGCCTGCTCGTCATAGCTGGCGATCGACAACCGTCTCGATGACCCGGATCGACAGCTCGCGGGCGACGATGGCGGCGGGAACGAAGCCCGCCGCGGGTGATCGTCACCATGGCGGCGAACGGCCCGAGCCCGCTGAGCCGCCACGCCAGCGCGCGACAGTCGCGATGGAACTGATCCCACGAGACTGGGAAGCGCCTGTCCGCGCTGTCCGGCGGCGCGCTCACACGCGGTCGCCGTAGCGCTCGACCATGGCGCCGACGCCGCGCCGCGGCCTCGTCGACCCTGCGCATACGTCCTTGCCGCGAACCACGATCTCGTTGTGGAAGCGCCCATCGCGAAAGCTCGGATAGGAGCCGATCGACACGCCGGGATAGTCGGCGGCGATGGCGCCCAGCGAGGCGGCGTAGGTGCCTTCGGCGAGGCGGCCGGCTGCGATCGAGCGCGCGACAGTGCGCGCGCCGCCGGACAGTTTCGGCGTCACCGCGTCGAGCATGACCTCGACGATCGAGGGCACACCCGCCATGACGATGACGTTGCCGATCCAGAAGCCGGGCGCCTTCGAGATCGCGTTCTCGATCAGCGCGGCGCCATGGGGGATGCGCGCCATGCGTCGCCGCGCGGCGTTGAGGTCCTCGGGCTTGATCCGCTGGAGCAACAGCTCGATCGCGCGCGGATCCTCCGAGATCCCGACGCCGAAGGCCGCGGCGATGCAGTCGGCGGTGATGTCGTCGTGGGTCGGGCCGATGCCGCCGGTCGTGAAGACGTAGGTATAGGCGCCGCGCATCGCGTTGACGGCGGCGACGATCTCGTCCATCGCGTCGCCGACGATGCGGACCTCGCGCAGGTCGATCCCAAGCTCGGTGCAGCGCTCCGCGATGACTCCGACGTTCGTATCCTTCGTGCGGCCGGAGAGGATCTCGTCGCCGATGACGACGAGGGCGGCGGTGACGCTCATGCGGGCGCCAA
This sequence comes from Melastoma dodecandrum, assembly GCA_029817715.1. NCBI lineage: Eukaryota > Viridiplantae > Streptophyta > Magnoliopsida > Myrtales > Melastomataceae > Melastoma > Melastoma dodecandrum. The sequence continues at coordinate 10,803 of JARUPY010000416.1, forward strand.
CGCCTCGCCCGATTGCGTTCTGCAGGTTGGAGCGGACCTTGGCGACGCGATCGATCAGATCCTTGATGGAATCCAGGTCGAGCTGCGCCATGCAGGCGAGCTCCTGGGGTATCGACACCGCCTTGCGCTCCAGCGCCTGGCCCGCAGCCGTCAGCAGGATCGTCACTTGCCGCTCGTCGGCCGGGTCGCGCACCCGGCGCACGAAGCCGAGACCCTCGAGCCGTTTCAGCAGCGGGGTCAGCGTGCCGGAGTCGAGGAACAGCTCGGCGCCGATCTCCTTCACGCGCATGCCGTCGCGTTCCCACAGCACCAGCATCACGAGATATTGCGGGTAGGTCAGCCCCAGGGGTTCCAGGAGCACCCGATAGGCGCGCGTGAAAGCGTGCGACGCCGAATAGATCGCAAAGCAGAGCTGCTTCGCCAGGGGGAGATTGGTGGCCTCGTCGTCCATCGCACGTTTGTAGAACGTTTCGCGCGGTGGCAAAGGTCTAATCGCAGACTATTTAATCGCGGTCTTCCACGGGATGACCCGGCGCGACGATTTGCGTCGGCTACGGCAAAAAGGGAGGAAGCTCATGAAGACGCTCTATACCGCGCACGGCAGCGCCACGGGCGGCCGCGCGGGAACCGGCGCCTCGTCGGACAAGGCGATCGACGTCACGCTGACGACACCGAAGGAGCTCGGCGGCGACGGCTGCGCATTGGACGAACCCCGAGCAGCTTTTCGCGGTCGGCTATTCCGCCTGCTTCATCGGAGCGATGAAGTTCGTCGCCGGGCAGGAGAAGATCAAGGTTCCGAACGACATCAAGGTCGAGGCGGATGTCGGCATCGGCCCGCGCGACGACGGCAAGGGCTTCGGCATCAACGTGGCGCTGCAGGTCCATGTGCCGGGACTGGACAAGGCGGCCGCCGAGGGACCTCGTCAAGAAGGCCGACGTCGTGTGCCCCTATTCCGACGCGCTGCGCGGCAACCGTCGACGTCAAGCTGACGGTCGTCTGACGCCAGCCGGCGAGGCGAACCCGGCACGAGACGCAAGATTGACTTGCACGGGCTGGCGAAATCGCATGAAGTCACGGCTCGATCCGGGCCGTGATCGCCGCGGATGGATCGTCGCGCACTCGCCCTCGAGCAGCGCTCAATCAGGAGATGACCCCGATGGGTCGGACGTCCCGTCCCGCCGTTCTCGGCCGTGCCTTTGCTCGCCCGGCCCTTGTCGCCGCCCTGCTCGGCACGTTGGCGCTCGCTTCGCCCGCTTGGGCGCGCGGGCCCGACTCGCTCGCCGACGAGGCGGCGGCGGTCAGTGACGCCGTCGTCAACATCTCGGCGACCCAGACCGTCGAGCAGAAGAAGACGGCGAAAAACAACAACGACGAGCCGGACGTCCAGCAGGGCACGCCGTTCGACGACCTCTTCGAGGGAATTCTTCAAGAAGCGTCAGCGCCAGAACGGCGAGGATGCGCCGCGCCACGCCGAGCGTCAGTCGAATTCGCTCGGTTCGGGCTTCGTCATCGATCCCAAGGGAATCGTGATCACCAACAACCACGTGATCGAGGGCGCCAACGACATCACCGTGATCTTCGCCGACGGGCAAGAAGCTGCGCGCCAAGCTGGTCGGCACCGACACCAAGGGCGACGTCGCCGTGCTCAAAGGTCGATCCGCCGAAGCCGCTGAAGACCGTCAAGTTCGGCGACAGCGACAAGATGCGCGTCGGCGACTGGGTGCTGGCGATCGGCAATCCGCTGGGCCTCGGCGGCACCGTGACCGCCGGCATCGTCTCGGCCCGCTCGCGCAACATCAATGCCGGCCCCTATGACGACTTCATCCAGACCGACGCCGCCATCAACAAGGGCAACTCGGGCGGGCCGCTGTTCAACATGGCCGGCGAGGTGATCGGCATCAATACGGCCATCCTGTCGCCATCCGGCGGTTCGATCGGCATCGGCTTCGCTACGCCGGCCGCGACCGTCGGGGCCGGTGATCGACCAGCTCGAGAAATACGGCGAGGTCCGGCGCGGCTGGCTCGGCGTGCGCATCCAGAACGTCGACGATTCGATCGCCGCGAGCCTCGACCTCGGCAAGACGCGCGGCGCGCTCGTCTCTGGCACAGACGCCAAGGGGCCGGCCGCCGCCGCGGGCATCGAGACCGGCGACGTGATCGTCAAGTTCGACGGCCAGGACATCAAGGAATCGCGCGAGCTGCCGAAGATCGTCGCCCAGGCGCCTGTCGGCAAGGACGTGCCGGTGGTCGTCATGCGCAAGGGCCAGGAGCTCACCAAGACGGTGACGCTCGGCCGTCTCGACGACCGGCACCGCCAAGGTGGCGGCCACCGAGGAACCCGCCAAGCCGAAGCAGCCCGAGAAGCCGCCGGGCCAGGCGGCGGCGATGCAGGCGCTCGGCATGACCTTCAGCGGGCTGACCTCGGAGACCCGCGAAAAAGTTCACGATCAACGATAGCGTGGCGTCGGGCGTGGTGATCAGCGACGTCCAGCCGAACTCGCCGGCGGCCGAGAAGCGGCTGCAGGCCGGCGAGGTGCTGGTCGAGATCAATCAGGAGCCGGTGAGCGAGCCGGCGGCTGCCGCGGAGAAGTTCAAGGCGCTGAAGAGGCAACGGCAAAGAAGTCCGCGCTGCTGCTCGTCGCCAACGCGCAGGGCGAGGTGCGCTTCGTCGCCGTACCGGTGGACTGAGTCGTCCCGGATCGACATCCGGGACGAACGAAGCAAAGATAGGTGTACGCGGAGTTCCCGCTCCGGGTTCAGCTGGGCGCTTAAGCCCGAGGACGACTACTGTCCCTGCGGGTGCGCCGACGGCTCGAGCTGGGCCGTTCGGGCTGTGCTGGTCGACCGCCGCCGGGAGCGCCTTGGCAAGCACGTCGGCCACGGTCCCGGCTGGAATGCCGAAGCGCTCCTCGAGCGCCTTTCACGTGGTCGTTGCCGAGGACGCTCTGCAGGTCGTTCCCGTCGATCGGATCGTTCGGGCCATGGCCAAGCCACGAGGAGACCTGGGCGCCGTTATCCCGATTCCTGGGAGCTTGTTGAGCAGACCCGGCAGGCCGCCTGGGTAGACCTGATTGATCGCGCCGCTCACCTGGTCCGGATTGACCGAGCCCAGGAATTCCGCCGACCGCGCTCTTTACCGTGTCGAACAAGCCCATCTGCTGTCTCCCTCGTGCTCCGCGCATCGCGCGTCCGGCGGCGTCGCCCCATAAGAGATAGCGGCAAACGTGCGAGCGGCAACGCCTGAGCACATGTCAAAAGATGTCTTACCGTCTTCCGCCGACGGCGCGTCGCCCCATATGCGGTGCCAGCGGGTGCCGCCGCGAAGCTTGCCCAAAATGACGGCAAGTGCGGCCCGAATCGCTGGGCGCCCATTGTACACGCCACCCCTGATTTCCCTATGTGAGCGCGGCTGGCACTCATCCACTGTGAGTGCCAGCACTGAGCCCGCCGATGTGCCAGCCCGACGCCCTGTCAACCCGCGGCGCGGCAGTGCTCGGCGGTCGCAAGCCCATTCACAGTCGCCATTCCAGGAGACCGCAATCCCATGAATTTCCGTCCGTTGCATGATCGCGTGCTCGTCAAGCGCCTCGAGGCCGAGGAGAAGACCAAGGGTGGCATCATCATCCCCGATACCGCCAAAGAGAAGCCCCAGGAGGGTCAGATCGTCGCCGTGGGCCAGGTGGCCGCGACGAGTCCGGCAAGGTCACCCCGCTGGACGTGAAGGCGGGCGACCGCATCCTGTTCGGCAAGTGGTCGGGCACCGAGGTCAAGGTCGACGGCGAAGACCTGCTCATCATGAAGGAAAGCGACATCCTGGGGATCGTCGGCTGAACACGCTCGGGCTGAGCAGCCCGCTCGCCCTGCCCTTCCCTCACCAGTTTCAGGAGCTGAACTCCCCATGGCATTCCAAGGACGTAAAATTTCTCATCCGACGCGCGCGACCGGATGCTGCGCGGCGTCAACATCCTCGCCAACGCCGTCAAGGTCACGCTGGGCCCCAAGGGCCGCAACGTGATCCTCGACAAGTCGTTCGGCGCGCCCCGCATCACCAAGGACGGCGTCACCGTCGCCAAGGAGATCGAGCTGTCCGACAAGTTCGAGAACCTCGGCGCGCAGCTGATCCGCGAGGTCGCCTCGAAGCAGAACGACGCCGCCGGTGACGGCACCACGACGGCGACGATCCTCGCCGCCTCCATCGTCCGCGAGGGCACCAAGGCGGTTGCCGCCGGCCTCAACCCGATGGACCTGAAGCGCGGTGTCGACAAGGCCGTCGAGGCCATCGTCGCCGACCTCAAGAAGAACTCGAAGAAGGTCACCTCCAACGACGAGATCGCCCAGGTGGGCACGATCTCCGCCAACGGCGACAAGTCGGTCGGCGAGATGATCTCGACCGCGATGCAGAAGGTCGGCAACGAGGGCGTCATCACCGTCGAGGAGAACAAGTCGCTCGACACCGAAGTCGACATCGTCGAAGGCATGCAGTTCGACCGCGGCTATCTCTCGCCCTACTTCGTCACCAACGCCGAGAAGATGACCGCGGAGCTCGAGGAGCCCTACATCCTGCTCCACGAGAAGAAGGTCTCGACCCTGCAGACCATGCTACCCGTGCTGGAAGCCGTGGTGCAGAGCGGCAAGCCGCTGCTCATCATCGCCGAGGACATCGAGGGCGAAGCGCTTGCCACGCTGGTGGTGAACAAGCTGCGCGGCGGCCTCAAGGTCGCGGCCGTCAAGGCGCCGGGCTTCGGCGATCGCCGCAAGGCCATGCTGCAGGACATCGCGATCCTGACCGGCGGCCAGGCGATCTCGGAAGACCTCGGCATCAAGCTCGAGAACGTCACGCTGCAGATGCTCGGCCGCGCCAAGAAGGTGATGATCGACAAGGACAACACCACGATCGTCGACGGCGCCGGCGACAAGGCCGACATCGAGGGCCGCATCGGCCAGATCAAGGGCCAGATCGCCGAGACGACCTCCGACTACGACCGCGAGAAGCTGCAGGAGCGGCTGGCCAAGCTGGCCGGCGGCGTCGCGGTGATCCGCGTCGGCGGCTCGAGCGAGGTCGAGGTGAAGGAGAAGAAGGACCCGCGTCGACGATGCGCTGAACGCCACCCGCGCGGCAGTCGAGGAAGGCGTTCTGCCGGGCGGCGGCGTGCCGCTGCTGCGCGCGATCAGGGCGCTCGATGGCATCTCGGTCGACAATCCCGACCAGAAGTTCGGCATCGAGATCGTGCGCAAGGCGATCATCACGCCGGCCCGCCAGATCATCGACAACTCGGGCGGCGACGGCGCGGTCATCGTCGGCAAGCTGCTCGAGAACGCCAACTACGGCTACGGCTACAACGCCCAGACCGGCGAGTACGGCGACCTCGTCACTTCCGGCATCATCGACCCGACCAAGGTCGTGCGCACGGCGCTGCAGGACGCGGCCTCGGTCGCCAGCCTGATGATCACGACCGAGGCGACCATCACCGAGGCGCCGAAGAAGGACGCAGGCGCCCCGCCGATGGGCGGTGGCGGCATGGGCGGCATGGGCGGCATGGACTTCTGATCCGTCGTCTCCGCACGTCTCGCGAGATCGGAGGGCCGCCCCAAAGGGCGGCCCTTTATCGTTACGGGGGCCGACAGGATGAGACGGAGATCAGCATGCAACTGACGGCGGTCCTGACCTCGGCGCCCGAAGGTGGCTACACGGCCTATAATCCCGAGACGCAGACAGTCAGCCAGGGCGAGACGGTCGAGGAAGCAATCGCTTACCTGCAGGAGGCCGTGACCGTGTATCTCGAAGAGTTTTCGATCGGTTCGGCAACTGCGCCCCTCGTGACGACGATCACCGTCCCGAAAAACGCCCCGATGGCATTAAGCGTCCAAACGCCCGTTCTTTCAAACGACTAGTTCGAGGGCCCCGAAACCATCGGGGCCCTTTTTCCGTACGTCCCTGTGTTGGCAGCGGGAACGGATCGGAGATGTCTGAGAATTTCTCTTATAACTTTCACAAGAGCGAGAAGCCCGACCCTGCGGACGGCGACGGGCACACGCAAGGTTTCAGGCGCACGGCGACCCGTGCGGACCTTGCTCGACGCGGTCTCGGCGACCTGCCCCGGCCTGTCGCGCGGGCAGACACGTGAAATCTTCGAGATGGCGCTGGAGGAAGTCTGCGAGACGCTGAAGAGCGGCGAGAGCGTCAAGCTGCGCTCGTTCGGGCATTTCAACGTCCGCGAAAAGCGCGAGCGGATCGGCCGCAACCCGCGCACCGGAGTCGAGGTGCCGATCAAGCCGCGCCGCGTGCTGACGTTCAAGGCCTCGCCGGTGCTGCTCGACCAGGTCAACGGCCGAGAGCCGGGGCGCGAGCGCGAAGAAGGGCATTGAGGGTTGGGGCACTGAGGATCATCGGGACTTCGAGCGTCCACACCCGAGCACGGCGCTCTTGACGCACCCTCGGCAGCGGCCCTCTTGGCGACGCATTTGCCAGATGGAACCCGCGTGACTCCCTCGGAAGGCGCTCGATGAAACTGCTCGGAATCGTGGTCGCGATCTTCGCACTCGCGGCCGCCTATGTCGCGCACGCGAGCGGCCATCCCGTCCTCTATCTGCTCGCCGGTTTCAGCTTTCTTGCCGCGATCGTCACGTATGTCGCGGCGACCAAGACCTCGACCTTCATCCAGGTTCTCATCCGCTTCTTCGCGACCGAGGTGGTCATCCTCGGCGTCTGCGTCTGCAATCGAGGCGATGGGGCGCTGGCCGCAGGCGCTCGAAGGCGTTCGCGTGCCGAGCAGCGTGGCGATCACGGTCGCGCTGTTCACCGTACTCGCATACACGGCAGCACTGATCCCGGTCGCGCGCAGCGCGCTGGCGATCGCCGATCGCTACTTCCGCATGGAGGGCTCGCTCCGCATCCCGGTGTTCGGCCTCACCTTTCAGGAGCGGCATCTCGCGTCCGCGACGCTGATGTTCCTGGTGCTGCTCAACCAGCTCCAGGTGTTCATGGTCGTCAACCTGTCGTTCGTGAACCGCGCGCTGTTCAACGCGCTGCAAGGCTACGACGCCCCGTCGTTCTGGCACGCGGTCAGCATCGACTACCCGATCTACCTCGTGCCCTATCTGGTCTCGCTCTACATCGAGTTCGTGACGTCGAACACGCTGTTCATCAGGTGGCGCGAATTCCTCACCGAGGACTACGCGCGCCGCTGGCTCGACCGGCACAATCACTACGGGATGATGCTAGCCGGCGTCGGCACCGACAACCCGGACCAGCGCATCCAGGAGGACGTGCCGCGCTTCATCGACGGCGGCGTCTTCGGCGGCCTCGGCATCTACAATTTCTCGATCAACCTGATCTCCCAGCTTTCCTCGCTCGTCGCCTACTCCATCATCCTTTGGCTGCAGTCCGAAAAGCTGACGTTCCCGGGTACGGAGTTCCACATCCCGGGCTTCCTCTTCTGGTGCGCCCTGTTGTTCGCCGTCCTCGGCACAGGCGGCACGATGAGCATCGGCCGCCGGCTCGCGACCCTGGCGTTCCAGCGCCAGCACTTCGAGGCCAACTACCGTTTCTCGCTCGCCCGCATGCGCGAATACAGCGAGCAGATCGCGCTTCTCTTCGGCGAGAAGACCGAGCGCGGCATCCTCTCGGAGCGCTTCGTCTCGATCATCCGCAACTTCTACTCGATCGTCTACGTCAAGGCGAACCTCAGCGTCTTCCAGAACTTCTTCGACAGCATCAGCGGCTTCATGCCGTTGATCATCCTGGCGCCGTTCTTCTTCGCGAAGAAGGTCCAGCTCGGCGACCTGACCCTGGCGCTCGACGCCTTCGGCATGGTCGCGTCGGCGCTGACCTTCTTCGTCACCTATTATTCGAGCCTCGCCGACTTCCGCTCGGTGCTTGCCCGTCTCACCACCTTCGACACCTCGCTCGAGGCGAGCGCGCCGAAGGTCGAGGTCGCGCATCCGGTCGAGAACCGGCACCCGCGACTTCGTGCTCACCGGCGTCTCGCTCGACCTGCCGGACGGCTCGCCTCTGCTGAAGCCGTTCGACCTGCGGCTCGCCGCCAACGAGAACGTCCTCGTCACCGGACCGTCCGGGTCCGGCAAGTCGACGCTGTTCCGCGCGATCTCCGGGGTCTGGCCCTACGGCGACGGCAAGGTCGCCGTACCCGCCGGCGCCAAGGTGCTGGTCCTGCCGCAAAAGCCCTACCTCCCGACGGGGACCTTGGCGACGACGGTCTGCTACCCGAACCCCGTCGGCACCTACGACGACGCGTCGATCAAATCGGCCCTCGCCGACGTCGGCCTCGAGCAGCTCGCCGACTCCCTGGAGATGGACGACAACTGGACGCAGCGCCTCTCAGGCGGCGAGCAGCAGCGCCTCGCCATCGCCCGCGCGATCCTCGCCGCGCCGGACTGGCTGCTGCTCGACGAGGCGACGGCAGCGATGGACATGGACCTGGAGCGCCGGATTTCTACGAGATGCTGAGAGCGGAAGCTTCCCGGCACGACGATCGTTTCGATCGCCCACCGGCCGTCGCTCGCCGATCACCACGCCCGCACGTTGCAGATGGCGCCGACCGGCGACGGGCTGTTCACCCCGCGCGAGGCCGTGAAGGTGGCGGCGGAGTAGCGCGGAAAAGCCTCAGGTCGCCAGTCCGAGCGCCGCGGCGAGCTCGCGCCACTCGCGCGCGCCGAGGCCGCTGGCTGCCTGATCGATCGCTTCGCCGGCCACCATCCGGCGAACCGCGGTCAAAGCCTGCGCGCGAAAAGGTCACCGCGCCGAGCCTGTGCTCAAGAAAGGCCGCGTGCGAGAGCGGCACCCAGCGCGCCATCACGTCCAGCATCGCCTCGGCATAGACGCGGATCTCGTATTGCGCATGGGGGTCGGCGCGCAAGCGCAGGAAATGCATGAGATTATGCAGGTTGGTCTTCCAATACCACTGGGTGTAGGTATTGAGCGTCAGGTTCATGCGGGCCAGCTCGCGCGCGAGCCCGTCGCGATCCGGGTCGACCTTGGCGCCAGCCTCGTCCTCGTTGAGCATCCAGGCGTAGTTCTGGTAGGTTCGCTCAGCCGTCCTCGCGCAGCAGCTGAAGCACGCGGGCCGCCTCGTCGGGCCCGAGGCCGTCCCCCCTGCCCTGCCGGTTCACGGTCGCCTGCGCTTTCAGCTGGCTCTCGTCGGGCAGATAGAAACTCGCGGTCGAGCACCGAATAGCGCGCCGAATATTCGTTGATCGACGCGGTGCGATGGCGGATCCATTGCCGGGCCACGAAGATCGGCAGCTTCACGTGGTACTTGATCTCGCACATCTCGAACGGCGTGGAGTGGCGGTGGCGCATCAGGTAGCGGATGAGGCCGGCATCCTCGGAGACGCGGCGCGTGCCGCGGCCGTAGGAGACCCGCGCGGCCTGGACCACGGCGGCGTCGTCGCCCATGTAGTTCGATGACCCGGATGAACCCGTGGTCCAGCAGCGGGATCGGCTGGAACAGGATCTCCTCGAGCGCAGGAACGGTCGGCCGAAGGGTCGGCGTCTCGGCGCCGCGCGCCGCCGCGATCTCCTGCTTCTGGGCGTCGTTCAGAATCATGGGCTCACCGATGCATCTTCTGCCCTGGTTTAGCCTCCCGAGGGGCAAAGGGCCATCGACGGCTATCGAGCTTGCCCGTCCGCTGCACAGCGTACTACTTTGGTATCTGTTTGGGACTTGGGGTCCGCATCGCTCATGGCGGGGAAGCAAAGGTTCCGGCCAGAGCTGCTGTCGGCCGCGCTGGACAAGGCCTTCGAGGCGGCGATCCATCCCGAGCTTTGGCCCTCCGTCTTCCAGGACCTCGCAGACGCGGGCGGACGCCACCGGCGTGATCGCGTTGCGCGGCGATCCGAGCCAGCGCGGCGCCTACCTCTGCGCGCCGCGGCTCGACGCGTCGCTCGACCATTACATCGCCAATCGCCTGTACGAACGAAAACCCCCGGCTCGCCGCGGCCGCCCGGCTCGTCCATCCGGAGCGCATCACCAGCGACCGCGACCTGCCGGAGGCAGCCGAGTCCCTTCAGCCGGCCTGGCATCACGAGTTCCTGCGGCCCTTCGACCTCGGCTGGTTTCGCCGGCACCTTCCTCTACGAGGACACGCACGCACGGCTGCTGCTGTCCTTCGAGCGCAGCCATCGCCCGCGAGCCCTACCAGACGGCCGATACCGAGGTCTTGGAGCGGGCGATGGGCCGCCTGCGCGGCGCCGTGGCCCTGGCGCCGGCCCCTACGATCGATTCCGCCGCTCGCGGCCTCGTCAGCGGGCTCGAGGAGATGGGGCGCGCGGCGGTCGTCCTCGACCGCGAAGGGGCGCGTCCTGCTGATGAACGAGCGGTGCGCGCCGGCGGTTGCGGCGATGTCCTGATGGTGCGGGGCCGGCATCTTGCTGTTCGCCGCGCCGGCCGCGAACGACCGCCTCGGTCGCTTCGTCGCCGCGCTGCTTCGCGCGCGCGGCACACCCAACGCGCCCGTGCCCGAGCCAGCTCGCAATCGTCGGCGCGGATGGCAGCGTCATGCTGCTGCGCGGCGCGCTGCTGGCGCCGGCGGCCGATGACCTCTTCCGCAACGCCGCCCGTCGTCCTCACCCTCACCTTCGCCAACGACGGCGGTCGCGCACGACGCGCGCGGCCTGCGCAGCGCCTTCGGCATGACGGCGGCCGAATCTGCAAGTGGCCTCGGCCATCGCCGACGGCGCCGATCTCAAGGCGATCACCGAGGACAGCCGGCATTTCCGTCAACACCGTGCGCTCGCACCTGAAGGCGGTGTTCGCGAAGACGGGCACGAGCCGGCAGGCCGAACTGGCGGTTCTCATCAACAAGCTGCACCTCGAGGCAAGGCTTTAGACGCGGTGTCGCCATGGCTCGGACGTCGGGCTTGCGGACTCGCGCGGCGGTGGCATGCTCGTCGAACGGCTCGCCTCTTGCTTCAGGGATGCCGCATGGACGCCGAAGACCCGCGCAAGCGCGAGACGGATGCCTTGATCGAGGCGATCTGGGGACCACCGCCGGACGCCGGTGCCGCGCCGGCCGACCCTGGCCTGCGGCGCCGCCAGAACGAGGCGCTGGCCGTGGCGATGACGGCCTATCTGCAAAAATACCTGGAGGAGGCCGCGGCCCAGTCGCCGCGAGTCACGAGCCGAGCGTGATCCAGGCTGGCGCATGGTCGCTGGCGCCATCGACGCCGCGCACGTCCTTGTCGACGCCGGCCTCGCGGAGGCGGTCGGCAAGTCTCGGGCTCAACAGCAGATGGTCGAGGCGCAGGCCGGCATCGCGGCCCCAGCGCCCGCGCTTGTAGCTCCAGAAGGTGTAGACGCGCTCGTCGGGATGGCGGACGCGCAATGCGTCGGTCCACCCCTGCCCCACCAGCCGCGCGAAGGCGGCGCGGCTTTCGGGCTGCATCAGCGCGTCGTCGTCCCAGGACCGCGTCGGGTAGATGTCGATCGGCGTCGGCGCGACATTGTAATCGCCGGCGAGCACGACCGGCACGTCGGCTTCCATCAGCCCCGCCGCATGCGCGGCGAGCCGCTCGAACCAAGCGAGCTTGTAGTCGAATTTGGGCCCGGGCTGCGGATTGCCGTTTGGCAGGTAGATCGAGGCGACAAGCACGCCGTTGACCGCCGCCTCGATGTATCGGCTCTGCGCATCCTCAGGGTCGCCCGGCAAGGTGTCGCGCGTGAGAACCGGCTCGGCGCCGCGCGCCAGGATGGCGACGCCGTTCCAGCTCTTCTGCCCGTGCCAGACGGCGCTATAGCCCGCCGCGGCGAGCGCCGCCGCCGGGAAGGCGCGCTGCTCGCATTTCAGCTCCTGCAGGCAGAGCACGTCGGGAGCCGACTGATCGAGCCAGGCGAGCAGATTGCCGAGGCGCTTGTTGACGTCGTTGATGTTGAAGGTCGCGATCCTCACCGCGTCTTGTAGGGCCGCATGCCTTCGCGGGCGAGGGCGTCGGCGCGCTCGTTCATGGCGTCGCCGGCGTGGCCCTTGACCCAGTGCCAGACAATCTCGTGGCGCGACGCGGCCTCGTCGAGGCGCTGCCACAGGTCGGCGTTCTTGACCGGCTTCTTGTCGGCCGTCTTCCAGCCGTTTCGTTTCCACCCTTTGAGCCATTGCGTGATGCCACCGCGCACGTAGGCCGAGTCCGTATAGACGTCGACCGCGCAGCCGCGCTTCAACGCGCCGAGCGCCTCGATCGCCGCCATCAGCTCCATGCGGTTGTTGGTGGTGTGCGCCTCGCCGCCCGACAGCTCCTTCTCGGTGTCGGCCGAGTTTGAGGATGGCGCCCCAGCCGCCGGGGCCGGGATTGCCCGAGCAGGCGCCGTCGGTCCAGATCGCCACGCGGCCGTCCGCCCCCGCGCTCACTTGGCGGTCATTCACTTGGCGACCCCGAGCTCGCCGGCGCCGCCGATACGCTGGTGGAAGCGCAGCTTCTGGATGTACTCGGCCGGGTCCTTCGGTTGCACCAGCGCGCAACGGCGGCTCGTTCAGCCAGTCGACGAGCCGGGGAGCGCGAAGCGCAGCGCGGCGCCGCGCGCCAGCACCGGCAAGGCGGCGATCTCGTCGGTGCCGAGCCGACGATGCGACTGGTAGGCTGCGATCATGCCGGCGCCTTTGGTAATGTTGTATTGCCCGTCAGGCTCGAAGCACCAGGCGTTGAGGCAGATCGCGAGGTCGTAGGCGTAGGCGTCGGTGCAGGCGAAGTAGAAGTCGATCAGACCGGCGCGTTCGCCGAGAAACAGCACATTGTCGGGAAACAGATCGGCGTGGATGACACCGGACGGCAGGCCGCTCGGCCAGTGCGCGTGCAGGAAGGCGAGCTCGTCGTCGACGATCCTGGTGAGGCCGGCCATGACGCTCTCGGCGCCGGCGCGCGCCGGCTCGAACAGCGGTGCCCAGGCGTCCAGCGAAAGCGCGTTCGGGCGTCGCAGCGGAAAGTCGGCGCCGAAACGGTGCAGGTCGGCGAGCGCCGCGCCGGCCGCCGCGCAATGGTGCTGCGCGGGGCGGCGCATCGACAGTCCCTCGAGAAAGGTCACCATGGCGGCGGGCCGTCCGGCGAGCTTGCCCAAGGCGATTCCATCGCGCGTCTTGACCGGCTGGGGACAGGCGAGGCCCCGTGCGGAGAGGTGATCCATCAGGCCGAGGAAGAAAGGCAGGTCGGCTTCGGCGACACGCTTCTCGTAGAGGGTGAGGATGAAGGAGCCCGCCTCCGTGCGCAGGAGAAAGTTCGAGTTCTCGACCCCCTCCGCGATGCCCTTCATCGACAGCAGCCGACCGACGTCGTAGGCGGCGAGAAAGGCTGGGCGAGGTCCTCGTCGGAGACTTCGGTGTAGACGGCCACGTTCTTTCCAGCGCTCGTGCGATATCGGCTGTCGCCGACGTGCCCCAAACAGAGATTCTAGAGGAAGGACAGACACAGCATCGCGAGCGATTCCATGGAGCCAGTCCCATCTTCAGAGCTTGTCGCGGCTCCGTCGGGCCCCGGGCTCGCGGTGCGAGCACATCCCGTCCTATATCCGCATTCGCTCGCATGTCACGCGAGCCCGGCCTGAAGAGAACGCCGCGCGCCTTCCCTGTCGGCGGTCAGCGAAGGCCGGCAGCACGGAGAAGCGCCGATGACAGCTTCCGAATTCTACGACGCCGGCCCGCTCGCCAAGATCGCGATCAACCTCTTCAACGGCTGGTGGTACAACTTCTACCGCGAGGAGAACCTCCTCCGTGCCGACGACCTGATGATCCGCGCTAAAGCCGGCTGGCTGCTCGGCGAGGCACGCGCAAGCGTCGAGAAGGCCGAGGCCGACCTTCGTCGTGCGATGCCGTCGCCGACGCGCGAAAGACCGTTCCCCGATCCCGCCGCCATGGCCGACGCGCAGGCGCTGGAGCACCTGTCGCGGGCGCTCGGCGCGCTCGAGGCGCGCATCCGCGCCGAGCCGGTGCCCGAGAACGATCGCATGACGCAAGTCTACCGCGGCGAGCGCGCCACGCTGACGCGGCTCGGCCGATGCGACGAGACGCTCATCGGCCAGGCCGAGCTTCTGCGCGCCAAGCTCGAGGGCAAGGACGGCACCGCCGTGATCGCGGCGCAGTCAGTCATCGAGTCGGGTCTCGCCGCGATCGCCGAAACGTTGCGCGAGCGCCACGGTCTCCTTTTTTCGACCGCATAGACCTCCGGGTAATAGCGATCGCTACGCCGTTGATTCAATGGGCGCGCGCAATGTTTCTGTTCCAGAACGGCACACGCGGTTTACCATAAAGTAGGAATTCCAAACCAATAGTTAATCCGAAAGACGGATTGACCCTCTCATTAAACGGTCGCCAAACTCCCTGCGCTTGGTGGACGCGTAGACTCGATTAGATTGCCCACAACATTATCACTGCAGTAGTGATAGGGTGAGAAGAGCGCTCCAACGGCAAAAAAGCTAGAGCGAAAAACCACCTATCGGGGGGAAGTCATGGGTCTACTTACGGCACTGTCGATCAGCATCGGCGTACTCGGCGGTCTCGCCACCTACCTGTTCCTCGGGCCGCTGGGCACCTCGGGCATCCAGCTCTGGTGCATCTTCCTGGCCTGGGCCTGCTTCTACCATGTCGGCGGCCTGGAAAAAGGGCATCGTCACGACGTGCGTGCAGATGATCTTCGGCGCCTTCTGCGGATGGGCCGCCTTCATGGTCATCACCCACGTGCCGCTCGCCGCCACGCTCGGCCTGCCGCTCTGGGCCGGCATCTGCGTCGGCGTCTCGATCGTCGTTCTCGTGCTGGCGGCGAACCTGCCGGCCCTCGCGGTGATCCCGGCGACCGTCTACGGCTATGCGGCGATCGCCGCCTTCTTCTTGATGCACACGTTCACCTTCGCCGCCGTGCTGAAGGTGCCGGGTGCGCCAGCCCCGGGCGACGCGCTGACCATGGCGTCCATGGAGAACCCGCTGATCGCCATCGCAGTGTCGACGGTCATCGGCTCGCTCTTCGCCTACGCCTCGCAGAAGATCGGCGTCGCGATGAACACCGCGCCGGCCGCCGTCGAGGCCGCCGAGTAAGCCATTTTCTCCACCGACAGAACTTTGAAAAGCGGGCCTCGAGCCCGCTTTTCTTTTGGTGTCTTCACCCCTGCGCCACTTCCGAGGATGCGCTCGCTGCGCATTCCCGTCCGGCTGGCGCCTCACTTCTTGCGCACGGCGTCCTTGACGTCGCCGGCGGCGGAGCGCGCCGCGCCCTTCGCCTTGTCCGACCTTTCCTTCCGCCTGCAGCTTCTTGCTGCCGGTCGCCTTGCCCGCGACCTCCTTGGCGGCACCTTTGGCCTTGTCGATCGCCCCTTTGATGTGCTGCTTGTCCACCATGATCGTCCCTCGCTCTCGTCGAGGCGGCGATGATCGCCGGTCGCGGCGCGCTTGGCGAGAGGGAATCGTCGAGCTTCAAACAACTTTAGAGCAATGTCGGCCTTCGCCGACCCGAGTGAAAGCCATCCATGCCATCGAGCGGCCTTCCCTTCGACGACATCCGCGCCCTGCTGCCGTTGATGCCGGAGGCCTCGGCCAAGGCCGAAGCGGCGGTGCGCGCGCGCCAGGACCAGCTCACCAAGCCGCCCGGCTCGCTCGGCCGGCTCGACGATCTCGTCGCCTTCCTTGCCGCCTGGCAGGACAAACCGATGCCGACCATCGCGCATCCGCTGATGGCGGTATTCGCCGGCAACCATGGCGTCGTCGCCAGGGGCGTCTCGGCCTATCCCGCCTCGGTCACCCGCGCCATGCTTGAAAATTTCGCCGCCGGCGGCGCCGCCATTAACCAGATCTGCGCCACCTACGGCATCGGCCTCAAGGTTTTTGAGCTGGCGCTGGACATTCCGACGGCCGACATCACGGAAGCCGCCGGCGCTCGACGAAGCCGCATGCGCCGCGACGATCGCCTTCGGGATGGAGGCGGTGGCGGGCGACGTCGACGTGCTCTGCCTCGGCGAGATGGGCATCGGCAACACGACGGTCGCCGCCGCCATCTACGCCGCGCTCTACGGCGGCGAAGCGGCGGACTGGGTCGGCCGCGGCACCGGAGTCGACGATCCCGGGCTTACGCGCAAGATCGCCGCGGTCGACGCGGCGCTGGCGCTGCACCGCGACCATCTCCGCGATCCGCTCGAGGTGCTGCGCCGGCTCGGCGGCCGCGAGATCGCTGCGCTCGCCGGCGCGATCCTGGCGGCGCGGCACCAGCGCACGCCGGTGCTGCTCGACGGCTTTGTCGTCTGCGCGGCGGCCGCCGTGCTGCACGCGCTCGATGCGACCGCGCTCGACCATTGCCTCTTCGCCCACGTCTCCGCAGAGCAGGCGCATCGCCGCGTCCTCGAGAAGCTCGGCAAGCCGGCGCTCCTCGATCTCGGCATGCGGCTCGGCGAAGGATCGGGAGCCGGTCTGGCGCTCGGCCTCCTGAAGGCCGCGTTGGCGTGCACACGGGACATGGCGACCTTCGCCCAGGCGGGCGTGGCGGGGAAGACGGGTTGAGAACCTCCAACTTCAGGTCCCACGTGAACGATGCACGCGCCCCGTCGACGCGGTGCTTTTCCGCTCTCGGCGCTTTGCCACGCGCGAACGGGCGCGTGTAGAAGACCCCCATGTCAGACCAATCCCTCCCGCTCGCCGGCGTGCGCGTGCTCGATATCTCCCGCGTGCTGGCCGGGCCGTGGTGCGGCCAGTTGCTGGCCGATCTCGGCGCCGAGGTCATCAAGATCGAGCACCCCGTGCGCGGCGACGACACGCGCGACTGGGGCATCGCCACGGCGCCGGGCACCACCACCTATTTCGACGGCGTCAACCGCAACAAGCGCTCGATCGGCCTCGACCTCGCGCGCGAGGCGGGCGTGTCGCTGGCGCGCGACCTGGCGCGGCAGAGCGACGTCCTGATCCAGAACTTCAAGCATGGTGGCGCCGACCGGCTCGGGCTCGGCCGGGCGCGGCTCGCGGAGGAGAACCCGCGGCTCATCTACTGCTCGATCATCGGCTATCCCGGCGACGGGCCGGAGGCCGCGCGACCGGGCTACGATCTCGTCCTGCAGGGCGAGACCGGGCTGATGGCAATGAACGGCATCGCCGAGCAGCCGCCCCTGAAATTCGGGGTCGCGGCGGTCGACCTGTTCACCGGACAATTCGCGGCGCAGGCGGTGCTAGCCGCCTTGTACGAGCGCGAGCGGACGGGGCGGGGCAAGCAGATCGAGCTGAGCCTGCTGGCGGGCGGCCTCGCGATCACGTCCTACGTCGGCCTGTCGGCGCTCGAGCTGGGGCACGACCCGCCGCGCGTCGGCAACCAGCACCCGTCGATCGTGCCTTACGGCGTCTACGACGCCGCCGACGGACCGTTCGTCATCACCGTCGGCAACAACGCGCAATTCCGCCGCTTCTGCGCGGTCATCGGCGAGGAGGGGCTGCTCGACGATCCGCGTTTCGCGACCAACCTGTCGCGCGCCGCCAACCGCGACGCGATCGAGCCGACCATCGTCGCGGCGCTGAAGCGCCAGACCCGCGCCGACCTTTTGCGCGCGCTACGCGAGGCGGGCATCCCTTGCGGCGAGGTGCTGGGGCTGCACGAGGCGCTGACCTCCCCGCGCGCCACCGATGCCGGCCTGGTGGTCGAGGTGCCGCATGCCGACGGCGCGACCGCGCGCGTGCTGGCGCCGGCCTACGTGATCGACGGCGCACGGCCGCCGGTGCGCAGCGCGCCGCCGCGGCTCGGCGCCGACACCGACGCGATCCTCGCCGAGCTCGGGCTCGCCGCGTCCGAGGTCGCCGCGCTGCGCGCCGACGGCACCATCGGGTGATCGGGCAAAGCGAGCTCGCGGCGTTCATCACGGAGAACCTGCGGCTCGCGCCGGCCCACGCGGTGCCCGAGATCGTCCTGTGGCAGGCAGCGCCGGAGAGCAGGCTGCGGCGACTCGCGACCGCGAGCCGCGGGCGCTCGCCGTACTGGGCCTACCAATGGGCCGGCGGCACGGCGCTCGCGCGCTACCTGCTCGACCGCCCGGCGGCGGTAGCGGGCCGCCGTGTGCTGGACCTCGGCTGCGGGGGCGGGATCCTCGCGATCGCCGCCGCGAAAGCTGGGGCGAGCGAGGTGCGCGCGGTCGACATCGATCCAGCAGCCATCGCCGCGACCGCGTTGAATGCCACGGCCAACGAAGTGCGGGTCGCCGCGGCCCGCGAAGACATGCTTCTTGGGCCGGCGCCCGACTTCGCCGATATCGTGCTGGTCGGCGATCTGTTTTATGCGCGCGCTTTGGCGGCAAAGGTCACAAGATTCCTGGCCGTCTGCCGTGAGGCCGGCCTCGAAGTGCTCGTCGGCGATCCGTACCGCGCGCCGTTGCCGCTAGCACGACTGCGGCGGCTCGACGAGACCGAGGTGCCGGACTTCGGCGGTGGGCCGGCAAGAGTCAGCGGCGTGTTCGCGTTCGAAGGAAAGCACGCTCCTTCCTCCTCCCGCAAGCAAGAGGCTACGGCATGCACACATCTCGGACCCGGGCGCGATCCGCCTTCTCCCCTTGCGGGAGAAGGTGCCCGAAGGGCGGATGAGGGGTCGCTCGCACCGCGGAGGGCTTGCCGAGCGTGGATAAGCAAGTCCGAGCGACCCCTCATCCGGCGCTTCGCGCCACCTTCTCCCACAAGGGGAGAAGGGAAACCCTGCTAAACTTATGTGCATGCCGCAGCCGCAAGCGGGAGAAGGAGAGGCGGCGGCCTATTTTCCAATCTCTTTAAACTTCCGCGTCTGTTGCGTCAGCGCGATCTCCGTCGGCAGGCGCTCCATCGAGCTCGCGCCGTAGAAGCCGTCGCAGGCCTTCGCCTTGCCGAGCACGTAGGGCCGCGTCCTCGGGGCTCGAGATCGGGCCGCCGTGGCACAGCACGAGGATGTCCGGCCGCACGCGCCGCGCCGCCTCGGCCCAAGCGTCGATCAAGTCGACGCAATCGTCGAGCGTGCGCGCCGTCTCGGCGCCGATCGACCCGCCCGTCGTCAGACCCATGTGCGGCACCAGGATGTCGGCGCCGGCCTCGGCCATCGCCACCGCGTCCTCGGACGAGAACACGTAGGGCGTCGTCAAGAGGTCCTTGGCATGCGCGGCGCGAACCATCTCGACCTCGTGGGCATAGCCCATGCCCGTCTCCTCCAGGTTCTGCCGGAACTGGCCGTCGATCAGGCCGACGGTCGGGAAGTTCTGCACGCCGGGAAAAGCCGAGCGCGATCAGCTCGCCGAGGAAGTGATCGAGGATCATGAACGGGTCGGTCGCGTTCACGCCGGCCAGCACCGGCACCGCCTTGACCACCGGCAGCACCTCGCGGGCCATTTCCACCACGATCTCGTTGGCATTGCCGTAGGCCAGCACGCCGGCCAGCGAGCCGCGGCCAGCCATGCGGTAGCGGCCGGAGTTGTAGATGACGATGAGGTCGATGCCGCCGGCCTCCTCGCATTTCGCCGAGAGGCCCGTGCCGGCGCCGCCGCCGACGATCGGGCGGCCCTCGCGTACGGCGGCACGCAGGCGCTCGAGGATGTCGCGGCGCGCGATCCGGGCCATGCGCGTGCCCTCAGGCGATCTCGCGCAGCGCCGCGACGGCGGCCTGCGCGAAGGCGGGATCGTTGATGGCGGCGTCGACCTCGACGAGCGCGTGGTTCGGCGCCTCGCGCCAGCCCTCGCGGATCGCGGTCGAACAGCGCCGCGTCGGCTTCCGGGTCGTGGAACGGCTGTCCGGGCACGTCGATCGCCGAGACGCCGCCCAGCGGCAGCAGCAGGCGCACCGGCCCCGGCATGCGGTTGACCCGTTCGACGATCCAGCGACCGGCCGCGCGGCATTCCTCGGCCGTGGTCCTCATCAAGGTGACCGATTCGTTGTGGCGGTAGAGGGTGCGGCTTTTGAAGCGCTCCGGGACAGAGTCGAAGGTCCCGAAGTTGACCATGTCGAGGGCACCAACCGAGCCGACCCACGGCAAGCCTGTACGGATGATCGCGCCGAAACGATCCTCGGTACAGGCGAGCACGCCGCCGACGAGGAAGTCGGCCACCTCGGTCGTCGTGACGTCCATCAGCGCGGCGAGGAAGCCCGATTCGGCGAGCTTCTCCATCGACTTGCCGCCCACGCCCGTGGCGTGGAAGACGTAGCACTCGTACTCCGCGTCGAGCGCGGCGCGGATCTGCGTGATGCATTGGGTCGTCACGCCGAACATGGTGAGGCCGAGCCCGGGCTTCGCGTCGGCTTTGGGCGGTGGCTCGGCGCACATGCCGGCGGCAGCGCGCGAAGCGTTGGCGATCACGCGGCGCGAGATGTCGTTCAGGCGGCGATGTCGACGACCGAGTACATCATGGCGATGTCGCTCGGCCCGACGTAGGGCGCGACGTCGCCCGACGCCATCGTCGAGACCATCAGCTTCGGCAGCCCGACCGGCAGAGCCCGCATCGCGGCGGTGACCACCGAGGTGTTGCCGGAGCCGCCGAGGCCGAGCACCGCGCCTATGTCCTCGCGAGTGAGGAGAAAGCGCGTCAGCGCCTCGCCCATCGCGGCAAGGCTGGCGCCGCGATCGTCGTGGCCGAGCACATGATCGGCGCCTCGCGGGTGGTGCGAGGCGACTTCGGCCGCCACGACGTCCGCGCCGGGCGGAGACGCTCGGGTGGCGATGTCGACGACGCACGGCGTGGCGCCGGCCTCGGCAACCATCGCGCGCGCGTAGTCGACCTCGTCACGCTTCGTGTCGCGGGTTCCGACGATGTAGACGCGTCTCATGGGCAGTGAACGCAGCGAAAGGGCAAAAGCTGCCTGCGAACAGGCGTCAACTCCTCCGGCACGATAAGCTTGCCGTCAAATCAACCATCCCGCTGACGAAGGAGCGGCTGTTAGGATCGCCGTAGCGCGAGCGATTGTGGTCGTCACGGATAGTCGAAGGCCGGGGGCGCGGTAGATCGAGGCCATTGCGGACCATCGCGATCAGCAAGTCCCCGTAGTCGTCGAATCCAGCGCGATCGATCGCCTCGCGGGTGCCAAGACGTCCTGCCGCGTAGGTGCGCAGAACCTCGAGCCGATCGTCCTCACCGTTCAACGCCGCCCGTCCCGCCCCATCGTGATGCCGCGCACCAACGCCTCGCTGCCGAATCGCGCCCGCACTGCGTCGATGGCCCGCGCGGCGGCCTTCTGGCGTGCCAGTCCCGTGTCGACGAGGTCGGCGACGTCGGCCTCGGCGGCCGGGCGTAGCTCAGCGGCGCCGAGGCCGATTAGGCGGTAGCGCGTGCCGTCGAGTTCGGGCAGGAGGAGGGCGCGGGCGGCGGCGAACAGGCGGACGGCGAGCTGCGTCGGCGGGATCGGCGACCGCGAGCGGGTCTTCAGGCGGAAGCTGCTCGTCTTGAGCTTGAGGACCACGCCGGCAGCCGAAAGGTCCGACGCGGTCAGACGTTGTGCGACCTTCTCGCTGAGATGGTAGAGGATCGGCAGCAGCTCGTCCGCCGTCGAAAGATCGCTTGTGGAAGGTCGTCTCCGAGGAGATGCTCTTCGCCTCGCGCTCCGGCGAGACCGACGTGCGTCGATCCCGTGCGCGAGGCGCCACAGGCCCGAGCCCTCGGAGCCGATGCGGCGGGCGAACTCCGCCTCGGAGCAATCCTGGATGTCGCCGATCGTCGAGAACCCCAGCGCGGCGAGCCGTGCCTGCGAGACCGCGCCGACGCCCCAGATCGCGCCGACCGGCTTGCCTCGCAGCACCGACGTCGCCTCGGCGCGGCCGATCACCGCGAAGCCGCGCGGCTTGTCGAGATCGGAGGCGAGCTTGGCCAGGAACTTGCAGTCGGAGAGGCCGATCGACACGCTGATGCCATGCTCCCGCTCGACCGCCTGGGCGAAGCGCGCCAGGGTCACGGCCGGCATGGCGCCGTGCACGCCCTCGGTGCCGGCGAGGTCGAGGAAGGCCTCGTCGATCGACACCGGCTGCACGAGCGGCGTGAGGTCGAACATCATGCTGCGGATCGCGCGGCCGGTGGCGGCGTATTTCGCCATGTCCGGGCGGACGACGATCGCCTGCGGGCAGAGCTTGCGCGCCTTGAACATCGGCATGGCCGAGCGCACGCCGTGGATGCGGGCGTTGTAGCAGGCGGTCAGCACGACCCCGCGTTCGCAGCCGCCGACGATCACCGCCTCGTCGCGCAGCTCCGGCCGGTCGCGCTTCTCGATGCTGGCGTAGAAGGCGTCGCAATCGACATGGGCGATCGACAGCGCCGGCAGCTCGTCGTGGGCGACCATCCGCGGCGATCCGCAGGCGGGGCAGCGCGTCGGGGCCGGGGCCGGCGCCCAGGCGAGGCAGTCGCGGCAGACGCCGGTGGGCATCAGTCCTCGAAACCGGATTGGGGACCGGGCGCCGGCCCGAGCGCCAGGCGCAGCGCCTCGATGTCGGCCGGGTCGCGGCCCGAATCGGCGGCGAAGGCGAGGAGGCAGCGCTCGTCGGCGGCGATGTAGTCGAGCAGGCTGGCCGCGAACCCGGGTGAGGCGGCGGCTTGGCGCAGGGAAGCGGGTGAAAGGCCGGTGATGTCGAGGAATCGCTGCAGCCGCTCGGGGTCGCCGGCGAGGAAGGTGAGCGCCTCGGCGGCCAGCGCGTCCGTGTCAGGCACGATTTGCTTGTGGAAAGGACGCGAAAACCGGCCTCCTCATCGGTCGGGTTTTCCTTTCGTCAACGTGTCCGGGCTAAGCTCGTGTATAACGTCGCGGCTCTTCGATTGGGGATAGACCATATGGCGAAGGCAAGAGTCGCGCGATGCCGAAAAGCGTCCTGATCGTCGAGGACAACGAGTTGAACATGAAACTGTTCAACGACTTGCTGGAAGCGAACGGCTACCGGACGATCCAGACGCGGAGCGGCGTCGAGGCCGTCGAGCTGGCGCGCACGCACCGGCCCGACCTCATTCTCATGGATATCCAGCTTCCGGAAGTGTCGGGTCTCGAGGTCATCCGCTGGATCAAGGACGACGAGGCGCTGAAGCGCATTCCGGTGATCGCCATCACGGCTTTCGCCATGAAGGGCGACGAGGAGAAGATCCGGCAGGGCGGCTGCGAGGCCTATCTGTCGAAACCCATCTCCGTCGTCAAGTTTCTGGAAACCGTTCGAAACTACTTGTCCGATACCGACTGAGCGAGACCTCCCGAGACCATGTCAGCCCGCGTTTTGATCGTCGACGATTTCGCTGCGAACCTCGCTCTGCTCGAGGCGCGGCTCACGGCCGAGTATTTCGATGTCCGCACCGCCTCGAGCGGGCCGGAGGCGCTGGCGGTCTGCGCGCGCGCCGAATGCGACATCGTGCTGCTCGACGTGATGATGCCGGGCATGGACGGGCTGGAGGTCTGTCGACGCCTCAAGCGCGACCCGCTGACCCACCATATTCCTGTCGTGCTCGTCACCGCGCTCGACCAGCCGTCCGACCGGCTGCGCGGCCTCGATGCCGGCGCCGAGGATTTTCTCACCAAGCCGATCGATGAGGTCGCGCTGATCGCCCGCGTGCGCTCGCTCAGCCGTCTGAAGCTCGTGCTCGACGAGCTGCGCGGAGCGCGCCGCGACCTCGGCCAATCTCGGCATGCCCGATCCGGTTCTCGCCGCCGTGCGCAACGACGTGCGCGACGCGCGTGTCCTGGTGATCGAGGACAGACCCGCCGCCGCGAGCCAGATCGCCGCGACCTTAGGCGCGACGCATACGATCGACATCGAAGCCGACCCGCACGTCGCTCTCATCCGGGGCGCGGAGGGCGAGTACGACCTCTTCATCGTCTCGCTGGGCCTCGACGGCCACGACGGGCTGCGGGTCTGCTCGCAGCTGCGCTCGCTCGAGCGCACCCGCCACGTGCCGATCCTCCTGGTCGCCGAGGCCGAGGACAAGCCGCGACTGCTGCGCGGCCTCGATCTCGGCGTCAACGATTACGTGCTGCGGCCGATCGACCGCAACGAGCTGATGGCTCGCGTCCGCACGCAGCTGCGTCGCAAGTTCTACGTCGACTGCCTGCGCGAGAACGTCCAGGCCTCGATCGAGATGGCTGTCGTCGACACGCTCACAGGGCTCAACAACCGCCGCTACTTCGACCTGCATTTCTCGACCTTGATCGGGCAGGCCTCGCGGCGCGGGCGACCGCTGTCGCTGATGATCCTCGACATCGACCATTTCAAGCAGGTCAACGACACGCAGGGTCACGATGCCGGCGACCAGATCCTGCGGCTGTTCGCGGCGCGGACGCGCAACGTGGTCCGCACGAGCGACCTGGTGTGCCGGCTGGGCGGCGAGGAGTTCGCGGTGCTGATGCCCGATACCGGGCTGGAGATCGCCTCGCTCGTCGCCGAGCGAGTCCGTCGCGTGATCGAGAGCGACCTCTTCGCCATCGCCGCGGACCACGCGCCGATCCCCGTGACCGTGTCGATCGGCCTCGCCGAGCGCGGCAGGGCAGACGACCCCGACCTGCTGCTGCGGCGCGCCGACGGCGCGCTCTACCGCTCGAAGGGATCGGGGCGCAACCGCGTCACCGCCGACGCGGCATAGCGCAGCTGTCGTCTGATCTTAACGACACTGGTTTACGGTAAATAAGGAATGAACGGCGGGGCGCGCGATTCCTCGTTTGCAATTCGAAAGGGCAAAGGTAACGTCCCGATGTCGAGCGGTTTTCGCCTCTAACGGAGCCGGTCGATCGGGGCTCACGACGTCAGTTCGCGTATCGACGCCGAAGGCTCTGCTTCGAATACCCTACGGAGTGCTCAGGTCCGCCGCATCTCCTGGGTCCGTGGGGTCGACCGGCTGGCGGGTGGTTTGGAGTGGCCTCCTCGTACCATCCGCCGCCGGCCACATCGTTTCTACAACCCTGGAACGGTTGTCCGTCCGGCCGCGCTATCGTGCCGTGCGCACAGTCTGTGTGCTGTCGAGGCAGCGCATGAGATAGCTGTAGCGGCCCTCGGCAAGGTCGAGGCATTCGGCCGCGGCCTTCGGCAAGGTCGTCGCCCATAAGGTCTTCGCGTTCGCCATCGCCGCGTGCTCGGCGGCCTCGCACTTCGCGAGCACGCCGTCGAAAGTCGAATCGCCGAGCGTCGCGGCGAACGAGTAGCGCGCCTGCTCATGGCAATAGGCTTCGAGATCGTAGGTGGGGAAGGCCGGTTGGCCGTCTGCCGCACGGGCAGCCGGCGGGCCGAGAATCGCCAGCAGCGCCGCGGCGAGAGCGGCTTTCACGATGCCTTCTCCGCGAAAGCCTTGAAGGCGTCGGCATGGTCCGGGTGCCAGCGCGACAGCGGCGGGCGGTTCTCGACGATGTCGCCGGCGGCCCACAGGATCCGCCGCTCGTCGAGACGACGCGGCACGTCGTTGTCCGGGCACAGGATGTAGAAGTCGCCCCGCTCGAGACTTTCGACCATGAAGTCGACCGTTTGCTCCGACGTCCAGGCGGCGGCCGGCTTTTCCGCGCGGCCCTTGCTCGTGAGCCCGGTGAAGACGAAGCCGGGAATGAGGAGATGCGCCGTCACCTGGCAGCCCTCCTGGTTGCGCAGGTGGTGCTGCAGCGCTTCGGTGAACGCCTTCACGCCGGCCTTGGCGACGTTGTAGGCCGGGTCGCCCGGCGGGGTGGTGATGCCCTGCTTGGAGCCGGTGTTGATGATGAGGCCCGGCGTGCCCTGGGCGATCATGCGCGGCGCGATGACCTGCGTGCCGTGCACGATGCCGAGCAGGTTGACGCCGATCACCTTCGCCCAGTTGGCATCAGGTCCGAAGATGTCGCTGCCGGGCTGCACGCCGGCGTTGTTCATGAGGACATCGATCGCGCCGAACGAATCGCGCACGGTCCGCTCGAGACGCCGAAGGTCCTCGACCTTCCCGACGTCGGTGGGCACGGCCATGGCGACACCGACCTCGCCGAGGTCTTTCTCCGCGGCGGCGAGGCGCTCGCCGGGGAGATCGGCGATGGCGACGCGCATGCCGAGCGATACGAATTTCTTCGCGGCGGCGAGGCCGATGCCGGAGGCGCCTCCCGTGACGACGGCGACATTGCGGGAGGCGAGGACGGGATGGGGCATGACGGGTCCAGTTTGCGTGACGCGGCGATAACGTGTCCCGCCGGGAAAGGTTTGCAGACGTGCAACTTCCTTCCGTCTGCGCGCCTTCAGGGCGCAAACTGTTTCGTGTCCGCCACCAAAACAGAAAGTATATTCAAGTGTTGACGAACAAGATTATGTAATTCCTACTGCCGTCTACCGGAGCGGTGCGGGCGACGAGCCCCGAAGAGCTGAAGAGGCCTGATTTCTATTAGTCCCTTGTATTGGGAGAAGCATCTTCCAAGCAATGGATACCTGGCTCCGGTAAACCCAGGAGAGATTATGAACGCACCCGTCAAGGATATTACCGCGGCAGCCCCGCGCGTGAACTCGCAGGACGCCGTCCCGCCGCGACCGCGGCCGAGCCAGCCCGCGCACGTCATCACCAGCGACGCCGAGGCGATCGAGATCGCCCACCAGCTCGCCGCGCGCTTCAAGGAAGGCGCCGCCCTGCGCGACCGCGAGGGCCTGCTGCCGATCGACGAGCTCGATGCCTTCTCGCAGAGCGGGCTTTGGGGCATCACGATCCCGAAGGCCTACGGCGGCGCGGGCGTCTCGTATGTGACTTTGACGCAGGTCATCGCCATCATCTCGGCCGCGGATCCGTCGCTCGGCCAGATTCCGCAGAATCACCTCGCCATCGTCGAGCACATCGTCGCCGACGGCAGCGAGGAGCAGAAGCGCTTCCTGCTCGGCGAAGTCCTCAAGGGCATCCGCTTCGGCAACGCCTTCTCCGAGCTCGGCAGCAAGCACGTCGCCGCCTTCGAGACGAAGCTGACGCCGGCCGACGGCGGCTTCCGGGTGAAGGGGCGCAAGTTCTATTCGACGGGCGCCCTGCTCTCGCACATCGTGCCGATCGTCGCCGTCGACGACGAGGGCAAGCCCTATCTCGCTTTCGCCGACCGCGACGCCGTGGGCCTCGACATCATCAACGACTGGTCGAGCTTCGGGCAGCGCACCACCGCCTCCGGCACCGTCGTCATCGACGACGTGTTCGTGCCCACCGACCGCGTGGTCGAGGCATGGCGCGCCTTCGCCCGGCCGACGCCGGCCGGCCCGATCTCGCAGATCATCCAGGCCGCCGTCGACGCCGGCATCGCGCGCGGCACGATCGACGAGACGATCGCCTTCGTCCGCGGCCAGGCACGGCCGTGGGTCGACAGCGGCCAGGCCAAGGCGAGCGAGGACCCGTTCACCATCGCCGCCGTCGGCGACCTCGAGATCAAGCTGCATGCCGCCGAGGCGATCGTCGAGCGCGCCGCGAAGCTGATCGATGTCGCGCTCCGCGATTCGAACGAGGAGACCGTCGCCGCCGCTGCCGTGGCGACCGCCGAGGCCAAGGTGCTGACGACGGACGTCGCAATCCTCGCGGCCAACAAGCTGTTCGAGCTCGGGGGCACGCGCTCGACCCTCGTCGGCCACGGGCTCGACCGTCACTGGCGCAATGCCCGTACCCACACCCTGCACGACCCGGTGCGCTGGAAGTATTTTCACGTCGGCAACTACTACCTCAACGGCGTCAAGCCGGCCCGCCATCCCTGGCTGTAGGCGAGCGTTCGCGGGTCCCGGCGGCATCCGCCGCCCGGGCTCCCGCGCGGATCGTCAGGGCTGTGAAGGCGACTCGATGCTCGCGCCCCAGTGGCGCGCGATGCTCTGGCTGTTTCTGATGATCGCGGCGGCGATCTCGGGCTTGCCGCCCGAGAACGTGTCCGGATCGGCCTTGCAGAGGGTGCAAAAGAGGCTCTGGTGGAGCGCGGCCGCGAGATAATCCGCCGATGGCGGCGGCAGGTCGAGTCCCGCCGCCGCAACCTCGGCTCGCGCGCGCTCGGTCGCCTCCTCGAGCGCCGCATAGACCTTGCGCATCAGGACGCTCTGGATCCTGGCCTGGATCTCGCCGTAGCGACGCTCGTCGGACGTTGGCAGCGGACAGGCTTCGCTCACGGCATTTTCCTCGACGGGCTCGCTCGTTCAAAAGAATCGCGATCCCCCGGCTTCGCCTTCACGCCTTCGTCCACCATGCGCGCGCGGATCGAGGCGATGTCCCAGCCGGTCAGGCTGGCTAGGGTCGTCGCCTCGTTCTCGAGGCGCGCCGGCAGCGCCTTGCGATAGGCCACGCCCTCCTTGCAGGAGCCCGCCTCGACCGGATGCCTCAGCTTGTAGATCGCCTGGAACGGCTCGCGATCCACCGTCTCGGCGAAGGCCAGGTCCTCGGGAAAATGGCCGGCATCGTAGCGCACGTGGAGGCGCGTCAGGAAGGCGTCGGGCGCGACGTCCGCCGGAAAGCGCGCATTCTTCAGCTGGTCGATGTCGGCATCGGCGAATTGCGGAAAGTGCCAGCGCGCGCCGAGGTTGAAGAGCTCGACCGCTGTCGGCGCCGGCGCGGCGCACGGATCACACGGCAGGCCGCCGTCGATCGCCCAGGCGTATTCCATGTACACCTTGCTCATGCCGTCCTCGGCGACGCGCGTGTCGAAGGTCGCCTTGTAGATGTCGCCGAACGAATCCTTGGCGAAAAGCGGAATGCCCATGCCCGACGGCATCTTTGCGGTCTGGTAGTTCGCCGTCTCCACCCTGCCCTTGCGCGACAGGACGAAGACGACGAGGTCCTGCGGTCCCTGGCGTTCACCGTGCCGAGGGCGGATCGGTAGCATGAATTTCCGCGACTGGTAGGCGACCTGCAGAGGGCTGAGATAATTGCCGCCGGCGAGCTTGTGCCGGTCAAGGTTCACCTTGGCGACGAAGAAGTGCATGCCCTGCGCGATGTAGGATTTGAGCACCGGGCCGGCGCCCTCGGGAATGCGATAATCGTTCGCCTTCAACCAGTCGACGAGGCCGCCGCTCTCCTTGGCCGTGAGGATGAGGATGTCGTAGATCCCGACCTCGTAGCGCGCCTCGATCGTCACTTCGGGCCTAGCGGCCGCCACGGGCACGGCCTGGCGGGCCATCGCCATTCCGGGCGGCGCCGGAATGTTATACGCCATTTCCGGCGGCGCGCAGGGGTCCTCGTCGTAATACTCGCTGAGGCGCGGCGCCGAATAAGCGTCGAGCTTGTCGACGAGGTCGTTGCCGACGACGAGGATGTCCTTCCTCTGCACGATCGTCGGCACCGGAACGACCAGCGCAAAGGCCTTCGGGTCGCCCTCGTAGTCGCTCGCCATGGTGACGCTGGCGCGCCCCGCGTCCCAGGCGAGCACCACCTTGGACGATTGGTTGAACAGCTTCGAATCGGCCTGCGCGACATAGAAGCCGCAGAAGGCGAGCGCCGGCGCCAGCGGCGCGACGAGCGCGGCCGAGAGACCGAGAACCAGGCCGAGCGCGCGGCCGGCGGCACCGAGCCCGGTACGATGGAGAGCGGTCACGCGGTAGCCTCCTCGGTTTGACGCCAGACGAAACGGCCAGCGGGGAAAGAGAGCGTCGAGCAGCGGGGACAGCGAGGCTCGCCGCAACCAGCGCGACGTAGAGGCCGGGGCGCATCTGCTCCACGAAAAGCAGCCAATGCGCGGTGGCGGCGACGAGGATCGCGAACAGGAAGCGCGCCGGCCGCGCGTCGGGTGTCGTGCGCGGGTCGGTGATCATGAAGAAGGCGAAGAGCAGCAGCGCGCCGTTCTGGATCTGGTGCAGCGGGATGGCCCACGGATCGCCGAGCGAGGCGGCGCGGGCGAAGGCGAGCCCGGCGTAGGCGGCGACGAAGGCGAGCGCGAGATCGAGCCGCGCGGCGCGTGTAAGCACGAGGATCGCCAGCGCGACGATCGTGCCGCCGATGACGACCGAAGTGCCCCACTGCCCCGGCGAGACCCAGGCGTGCCCCGTCTGGAGCACGACGAGGATCGCCAGCGCCGCCGGGTTGAACAGGTGCTTGCTGCGGATGCGGATCAGGAATTTCGACGCGATGGCGAGCCCGGCCGCAAGCGCCGGCACCCACAAGGCGTCGCCGCGCAGCAGCAGCGCCAGCGACAGCCCGGTGATCAGCGGCGAGCGCAGATCGAGCGAAGACGCATGCGAGAGCCGGGCGGCGAGGCACTGCGCTGCGAGCGCCGCGCCGATGGCGACGAGGCTCGGCACGAGCGCGGCGCCGAGGCTGAGCTGCGTGAGGTTCCAGACGAGGAGCATCGAGAGCGCCGCGATCTGCCAGACGCGGGCGTCACGCAGGGTGCGGCGCGCCTCGATCCTGTCGACGAAGGCGACCATCGACGCGCTCCGCACCTTGGCCGTCACCGATCGACGGCGGCGGTATCAGGCGCGGCGCGTTTGGCCGAAAGCCGGGGGAAGCGTGTCAAAATCTGGCGTCGAGGTCTTAGGATGAAAGTCCCGGGACGTCGTCGCCGGACGGATCATTTTCCGAGCTTGGCGAAGTCGGCGTCCAGGCCGCTTCTTCGCCTCGGGATTGGTCTGCGCGGCCTTGGCGGCGGCGAGGTTCGGATAGGTGTCGCCGACGGCGATCAGCGCGACCATGCCCAGCATGTAATGCGGGAAGCAGCGCACGCCGTAGACGCCTTCCTTGTCGAACGTGACGGTGATGTCCTTGCCGATCTCGCCCTTGAAGGGCTTGGCGCCGTCGGGCGCCATGCCCTCGATCGATTCCGCGCTGTGGCCCTGGTCGGTGGCGACGAACTTGACGCTGTCGCCGAGCTTGATCTTCACGAAAGAGGGGTCGAACGCCATAATCGCGCCGTCCGATCCCTGGTTGACGAGCTTGACCTGTACCTCGGCGGCCTGGAGCGCCGCGGCGCCGAACAGCACCGTGATGCCCGTCAGGCCGAAGATGAGCGTGCGTCCGAGCATCGATGTCCTCCCAGGAAGCTTCGGCTTTCATGCGCCGATTGCTGAGGACTATTGGCGAAAACGTGCGAGCAGTGCGAGACGCGCGCCGTTCGATTTTAATTGGTTGTAATTTCATTGTATTGCGCCTGCTCCTCCTTCTCCCGCTTGCGGGAGAGGGTGGCCCCGCGAAGCGGGGTCGGATGAGGGGCGATGCCGTCTTCCCTCGTCTACATAAGCGCAAACGGCATGATCCCTCATCCGACCCGACTTCGTCGGGCCACCTTCTCCCGCAAGCGGGAGAAGGAGAGGCTGAGGTAGTTTGGTTTGAACAGAGAACGCGTCAGCAATCGGCTTCACATTTCTTCACACTCGCCCGGAATCCCCGAAACATGCTGCGCCTAGCTTCCCTCCATCGCCATCGAGCGAAGGAGCACTCATGACCAACGAAACCACCCCAATCCAGCCGACCTCACGCCCGCGTCCCTCGCCGCTGCGCCGGGGCGTCTTCGCCGCTGGCCTCGTGGCGGGCGGCATCGTCATCGGCGCGGGCACCGTCGCGCTCGCCCACGGCGACATGCCGTTTCACGGCGGCTGGCACCACGGGCCGCGCATCGGCATGATCCAGCACGTCGTGCGCGGCGCGCTCGAGAACGTCGGCGCGACGACGGCGCAGGAGGACAAGATCCACGACATCATCGCCGCGACCTATACCAATCTCGAGCAGAACCGCGGCGACCGCGAGGCGATGCGCAAGCAGCTCTTCGACCTGCTGAAGGCGCCGAAGATCGACGCCGCCGCCGTCGAGAAGCTGCGCGCGCAGAAAATGGGCGAGATGGACACGAAGTCGAAGACGATCGAGGCGGCGCTCATCGACGCGATGGGACAGCTCACCGCCGACCAGCGCACGAAGCTCGTCGAGCATGTCGAGGCGCGCATGAGCGAGCATCGCTGGGGCGGCTGGGGGCATGGCGACAGGATGGGTGACAGGATGGACCAGCGCGACGGCGGTGCGCATGATGGCCCCGCGCACGACGGCGGCGCGGACACGCCCGACCACGACTGAACGATCTGAGCAACCATGGCGGACAGGATCCTCATCATCGACGACGATGCGCGTCTCGCCGCCATGGTCGCGGACTATCTCGCCGACGCGGGCTTTACGATCGAGCGCCGCCTCACCGCGCTCGACGGGCTCGAGGCGGCAGCCCGCGGCGCCTACGATGCCGTGATCCTCGATCTGATGCTGCCCGACCTCGACGGCTTCGAGGCGTGCCGCCGCCTGCGCGCGCGCTCCGACGTCCCCGTCCTCATGCTGACCGCGCGCGGCGACGATACCGACCGCATCGTCGGCCTCGAGCTCGGCGCCGACGACTATCTCGCCAAGCCCTTCAATCCGCGCGAGCTGCTGGCCCGCATCCGCGCGATCCTGCGCCGCCGCGGCGGCACACGGCCCGACGCCGATGCCCTGCGCTTCGGCCGTCTGGCGATCGACCGCGGCGCCCGCGCCGTGCGCGTCGACGGCGAGGCGAAGGTGCTGACGAGCTATCAGTTCGACCTGCTCGTCGCGCTCGCCGAGAACGCCGGCCGCGTGCTCAACCGCGACCGCCTGCTCGATCTCGTCAAGGGCCAGGATCTCGACGCCTTCGACCGCTCGATCGATGTCCACGTCTCGCGCATCCGCGCGGCGATCGAGGACGATCCGAAGCACCCGCGCCGCATCATCACCGTGCGCGGCGCCGGCTACGTCTTCGCCCGCACGCAGGACCAGGAGGCGTAGTGCGTGTCGCGTAACTCGTCGCTCTCATTCCGGCCGAAGCAAAGCGCCCACGGCATTCACACGGGTCGAGCCGTACTCCCTCATCCCCTCGCGCTGAGGCATTCACACATCTCGGGATCGGGCGCGATCTGCCTTCTCCCCTTGCGGGAGAAGGTCCCCGAAGGGGGGATGAGGGGTCGCTCGCACGATCGAGGCTTGCCCAGCGTAAACGATCAGGATCGAGCGACCCCTCATCCGGCCTTCGGCCACCTTCTCCCGCAAGGGGAGAAGGGGGAGCCCCCGGCTCGACTTGTGTGACCGCCGGGGCGCCCCCTGATGCGCCGACGCCTCTTCTGGAAGATCTACCTCACCTTGCTCGCGAGCCTCGTCGCGACGATCGTGCTGATGGGCGCGTTCTTCTGGTTCCTCGGCGAGGCGCAGCGCGAGGCCGGTGCCCCCGCGTCGCACACGCACGGCCCCGCCGACGTGTCGCTCTACGCGGCCGATGGCGCGCTCGTCGGCACGCGCGGCCGCGCGATCACGCCGGCCGACTATGGTGCGGAGCGAAACCATTGGGGACCGGGGCACGTCCTGCGCCTCGAGCTTCCCGGCGGCGGCTTCGCGCTTGCACGCTTCGGGCCGCCGATGGGCGTCCGTGCGTTGCGCCTCATCATCTTCATGCTCGCCGTCGCCGGCAGCGTCGGGCTGGCGGCCTATCCGGTCACCGCGCTGCTCACGCGCCGGCTCGAAACTCTGCGCGGCGGCGTGGCGCGCGGGGGCGACACCGGGCATCTCGCGCGCCTCGACGAGCGCGGCCACGACGAGGTGGCGCTGCTCGCGCGCACGTTCAACGCGGCGGCGACGCGCCTCGATGCGCTGCTGGCCGCGCAGAAGGCGCTGCTCGCCAACGCCAGCCACGAGCTGCGCTCGCCGCTCGCCCGGCTGCGCATCGCCGTCGAGGTCGGCGCGCGCGACGATTTTTCCCGCGCGGAAGTCGTGCGCAACCTCGCCGAGATGGACGGCCTCGTCGACGAGCTCCTGCTCTCGAGCCGGCTCGATCATCCCGACGAGCGCGCGCAACGCAGCGAGACGGTCGACCTGCTCGGCCTCGCCGCCGAGGAGGCGGCGCGCTACGAGGCGAATGTCGGAGGCGCACCCGTCGAGATTTGCGGCGATCCCGTCCTGCTGCGGCGTTTGGTCCGCAACCTCCTGGAGAATGCCGCGCGGCACGGGCGGCCGCCGATCGACGTCGCGGTCGAGCCCGACGGCGGCGGTGCGATCCTCTCGGTCAGCGATGCCGGCAAGGGCATAGCGGTGGCCGATCGCGACCGCGTGTTCGAGCCGTTTCTACCGCCCAGCCGGCGCCGGCGAGACCGCGGGTGGCTGGGGCCTCGGCCTCGCGCTCGTGCGCCAGATCGCGGCGCGACACGGCGGCGATGTCGCTTGCGTCGAAGCGCCGGGTGGCGGCTCGCGCTTCGTGGTGCGGCTCGGCGGCGGACGCTACGGCGGTGGATAGGGCAGAAAGGACATACCTAGCATTCCCGCTCCGCTGCTCCTTGGAACGGCTCGCAACCATGGCCGCGCGTTCCCGTTAGGGCGATGGGGACCGCCGCCTCGCGCGCCGCCGGTCTGTCATTTCACATTCGAGGAGCCATCGATGGCCGACAAGCGAGATTGACGACCGCCTTCGGGCGCCCGGTCGAGAACAACCAGAACTCTCTGACGGCGGGCACGCGCGGCCCGATCCTGATGCAGGACTACCACCTCATCGAGAAGATGGCGCATTTCAACCGCGAGCGGGTGCCGGAGCGCGTCGTCCACGCCAAGGGCTATGGCGGCTACGGCACGTTCACGCTGACGCAGGACATCTCGAAATGGAGCTGCGCCAGCATCTTCTCGAAGGTCGGGCAGAAGACGGAAATGTTCGCCCGGTTCTCGACCGTTGGCGGCGAGAGCGGCTCGGCAGATACGGCGCGTGACCCGCGTGGGTTTGCGCTGAAGTTCTACACCGAGCAAGGCAACTGGGACCTTGTCGGCAACAACACGCCGATCTTCTTCATCCGCGATCCGCTGAAGTTTTCCGACTTCATTCGCACGCAGAAGCGCGACCCGGGCACGCATCTGAAGCCGCACTGGCGGCGCTGGGACTATTGGAGCCTGTCGCCCGAGGCACTGCACCAGGTTATGTTCCTCTACTCCGACCGCGGCACGCCGACGACGGCGGCGCATATGAACGGCTACGGCTCGCACACGTTCTCGCTGTGGAATGCGAAAGGCGAGCGCTTCTGGGTGAAGTTCCACCTGAAGACGCAGCAGGGCATCCAGAACTTCACGGATGCCGAGGCGGCCAAGCTGACGGGCGAGAACCCGGATTATTCGGCGCAGGAGCTGCTTGAGGGGATCAAGAAGGGCTCGTTCCCGAAATGGACCCTGTTCATCCAGGTGATGCCGGAGAAGGAAGCCGAGACCTACAAGATCCATCCCTTCGACCTGACGAAGGTGTGGCCGCATAAGGACTATCCGCTGCAGGAAGTCGGCACGATGGAGTTGAACCGCAACGTCGACAACTATTTCGCCGAGGTCGAGCAGGCGGCCTTCGAGCCGTCCAATGTCGTGCCCGGCATCGGCTTCTCGCCCGACAAGGTGCTGCAGAACCGGGTGCTCTCCTACGCCGACGCGCATCGCTACCGCCTCCGCAGCCCGAACTACGACCAGGATCCCGATCAATCGGCCGAAGGGCGTGACCAATCACGCGACCTACCATCGCGACGGATGGGGTCGCGTCGACGGTAATTTCGGTGGGACTGTCGATTACGAGCCGAACTCGTTCGGTGGCCCGGTCGAGGAGCGCTCGATCACCGAACCGCCGCTGCGCATCAGCGGCGATGCAGCGCGCTACGAATACAAGAACGACGATGAGGATTATTACGGCCAGCCGCGCATCTTCTGGGAGAAGGTGCTCGACGACACCGGGCGGAAAAATCTCGTCGAGAACATCGTCGGCTCGATGAGCAATCCGCAGATGGGCATCGAGAACCCGCGGCCGATCCAGGAGCGGATGCTGCGCCACTGGTACAAAAATTCATCCGGACTTCGGCGCCGCCGTCGCCAGGGGCATCGGGATCGAGCCGCAGAAGGTCGCGGCCGAGTAAGCCACGATCCAACATCCTTCCAAGGGGCCGGCGCATGCGCCGGCCCTTTTGCTTGCCTGCCTATGGGATCATGCGCGTCATCTGGATGCCGATGCGCTGGGCGTTCACGCCGGCCTTGTTGGCGACGACGAAGACGGCCAGATCCTTGCTCGGATTGACGACGATCGTGCTGAGGAAGCCGTCGGTGCCGCCGTCCTTGTAGAAGATCCGGTGGGTGCCCTTCTCGGCATCGCCGGGGTCGACGACCCAGGACATGCCGATCATGATGCTCTCGTTCTTCGGCTGGTAGATCGGCTGCGCCGCCTTCGCCAGCGCTTCACGAAGCTGCGGCGGCACGCGCCGGCCCTCGACTGTCTCGTGGCCGAGCGCCGCCTCGCCGAACGAGAGCATGTCGGCCGCCGTCGAGCGCAGGGCGCCGGCCGCGAACCATGCGAACACCGGCCATGGAATGGCGTCCGCGCCATTGGCGAGATGGCCTTGCGCGAGCCGGTCGCGATCCGCGTCGGAGACGCGGACGCTGGTGCTGGTCATCCCGAGCGGGCCGGTGATGCGCTCGTGGACAAGATCGGCCCAGGGCCGGCCGAGCTGGTCGGCGACGATGTAGCCGAGGAGGCCGACACCGGCGTTGGAATAGCGGTAGCCCGCCGGCAGGTTGCAGCCGAACCCGTCGCCCGGCGACCATTGCCCGATCCACCGCATGAAGTCTTCGCGCGTGTAGTTTTCGATCCCACGGTTGCGGAGCTCGCGCGGCAGGTTGCTCGGCAAGGTCGGCATGCCGGAGCTGAAATCGGCGAGCTCGAGCGGCGTGACCTGCGCCGCGCAGGGCTGCAACCTCCGCCGGATGTACGACTGGATCGGCGCGTCCGCGCGCATCCGGCCTTCGGCCAATGCCTCGGCGAAGAGCGCCGTGGTGAACACCTTGGTGATCGAGCCGATCTCGACGATGGTCCGCGAGGTGGGCGGCGCGTCGCCGGTGCCGCTGTAGGCGTAGAAGCTGCGCCTTCCGTGGCGGCTCACGCCGACGATCAGCCCGGGAATCGCATCGGCCTGCGCGGCCTGCCCGGCGATGCGGTCGGCGATGGCACGGATGTCATCGGACTCTTCGGCGCGCGCCCCGTCGACTGTAAGCGGAAGGGCAAGCAGGAAGGCGAGGCTCAGGCCTCGCGCCCAGCTCTTGGCAGGCGCCATGACGGTCTCCTTGTACACCATGTGGAGCCGCAGCGTTGCCCGATGCGCCTGAATGATCCGTAACCGGAAAGGCTCGTCTACGCGGCGCCGGCCTCCATCATGCGCAGGTGCCGCACCCGGAGCGGCACGCTCGGATGTGAATGATGGACGAGCGCGTAGAGCGGATCCGGCGTCAGCGTCGAGGCGTTGTCGCGGGCGAGCCGCGTCAATGCGCTCACCATCGGATCGGCGCCGACGGAACGCCGCGCGTAGTCATCGGCCTGGTACTCGTTGCGGCGCGAGATCCAGTTGCTCAGCGGTGCGGTCAGCGGGCCGACGACCGAGGCGAGCAGCATGCAGACGAACAGCGCGATCGCATCGTCATGGTGTGCCACGCCGAAGGCCGGCAAAAGCCACGGCTGCTTGGCGAGCCATCCGAACGCGGCCAGCACGACCAGCAGCACGAGCGCCGCGCGGACCAGGCCGAACAGAACGTGACGGTGCTTGAAATGGCCGAGTTCGTGCGCCACGACGGCCTCGATCTCGTCCGGCGGCGAGGCGGCGATCAGCGTATCGAAGAGTACGATGCGCTTGCTCCGGCCAAAGCCGATGAAATAGGCGTTGCCGTGCGACGTGCGGCGCGACGCGTCCATGGTGAAGAGGCCCGAGGCCTTGAAGCCCGACCGCGCCAGCACCGATTCGATGCGCTCGCGCAAGGCGCCTTGCAGCGGCTCGAACCTGTTGAAGCGCGGCGCGACGAAGCGCACGAAGATCGTCGGTGCGACCATGATGATGACCATCAGCCCGAGCCAGGCCCACAGCCACCAAAGGCCGGTGAGCGCGCGCATCACCCAGAGCAGCGCCGCCAGCAGCGGCACGGCCACCGCCAGGGTGATCGCCGCCTGCTTCAGCCGGTCGGCCACGAAGCGGAGCGGCGTCGTCCGGTTGAAGCCGAACCTCTGCTCGATGCCGAAGGCGCGGACGATCGCGAACGGCAGATCGATCGCCGCGCCGATGAAGCCGGTGGCGACGAGAAAAGCGACACCGCGCCAGATCGACGGCGACATCATTCCGGCGAGGGCGCCGTAGAGCACATCGATGCCGCCTAGCGCCCAGGCGATCGGCAGGATGGCGCCGACGATGGTTTCCCAGCGCTCCAGCCGCTCGCGCGCCTGCGAATAATCCGCCGCCTTGCGGTGGTCGTCGAGCGAGAGCGTCGCGGCGAAGTCGGTGGGCACGGCATCGCGGTGACGCGCGACATGGGCCGTCTGCCGCAGCGACAGGTAGAGCGCGACGAAGGTCCAGATCATCGTCGCGACGATGAAGGCGAGGCTGAGTGGTGGCATCGGCATCACGTTCGATTGTGCCAGAGAAGATAGAGGTCGCCCCGCCTTCTCGCCACTATCGCAGTGCCGACGACGTCAAGCACGCGGGAGCGCGACCTCGAGCGCCTCGCCGGCGGCGTCGGGTAGCCTCGCAATGACGCGCAGATAGCTGCGCGCGGCCTTATCGGGCCGCCGACGCCCCGACTCCCAGTTCTGGATCGAATCGACGTCGAGCCCGTAACGGATCGCGAACTGCTCTTGGCTCACGCCGAGACGCTCCCGGACGCTCTTGAGATCGATCATCTCGGACGTTACCGTGGCGACGGAAAAGCCGCTCGCCTCGAGCTCGCCAGCGATGACAGCCTCGTCGTCGAGCGTGGGCAAGGAAACGACCGCCCGCCCCGTCTCCAGGGCTTCCTCGATCGCCCGCTTGGCGCGGAGCATCGTCAGGCCGCGCTTTACGAGCGACAGCGTCGCCGAGACCGTCTTGAGCTCACGACCCGGGCTTGGCCGCACCGCCAGCACGGCGGACGAACCGGACAGGACGCGGTCGACGACCCGGGTTGGCCCCAGACGTGCGAATTCCGCCTTCCACGACGATGTCGTCATAGTCCAGCTCCTTCATGAACGCGTCTGCGATTACCCGCAAGTTGACGGGGCTCACGTCGTTCGGACCGAGGTCGACACCTTGCACATGAAGCCCCGCAACGACCAAAGAGCGGCCCTCGCGTCGCGGCTCGCCCATGACGAGGACGATCCCGCTCGGCGTGTGCACCTCGACGGTCGCGACCGGATCAGCGCTTGCGTCATGATGCAGGACGAAGCGTATATCGTCGGCCGACCACACGGTTTTCTATACGCCAATGGCGTTATGGAAGGCAACGACATCCGCCGCGGATCACGCCGCCGCCGGCAGGTCCGGCGCAAAGACCTCGACGCGGTTGCGGCCGTGCCTTTTGGCCCGGTAGAGCGCGTCGTCCGCCTCCTTGACGACAAGCTCCGGGTCGCTGGCGCCGACCAAAGCGGCGACGCCGACGCTCACCGTGACGCCGTCGCCCGACGCGCGGCAACTGCCCTCGACGGCACGCCCCAGCCGCTCGCCGATCGCCACCGCCTCATCGGCGCCGGCGCCTTCGAGCAGAATGGCAAATTCCTCGCCGCCGTAGCGGGCGACGACATCGCCGGCGCCGCGCAGATGCGCGCGCAGCACGTTGGCAACCTGCCGCAGGAGCGCATCCCCTGCCGGATGGCCATGGCGGTCGTTGAACGTCTTGAAGTCGTCGACATCGATCATGAGGAGCGCGAACGGCCGGGGCGTCCGCCGCCGCGGCTTCGAGTCGCGTGTCGAGCAGGCGGCGGTTGGCGAGCTGCGTCAGCGCGTCGGTCTCGGACAGGCGGGCGAGCTCGTCCTGCGTCTCGATCAGCTCGACGAGCTGCTGATTGCGCTCGGCGACAAGGATCAGGAGGCCCGCCGCCATCGCCGGCACGAGCAGGAGCAGCAGCTGGAAGCCGTGGTCCGCGGCCAGGACGCAGCCGACGCAGATCGGCGCGAGGCTGCAGAGGAGTTGCAGCTTGGCGAGCCTTGGGACGCCCGAGTTGCGGGCCGCCACCGCACCCGCGGTGCCGACGGTCGACAGGATCGGAATGACGTAGAGGACCGGATCGTTGGACGCGGCGAGCGCGATGAAGCAGAGCGCTCCCCACGAGAGCGAGGAGGCGATCGCGAGAACGCCGAAGGCGACGAGCCAGCGCTCCGGATCGGCGAGCCGGCCCTCGCGCAGGCGCTTCTTGAAGGCGAGAATGACCCCGCAGCGGGTGAGGAGAAGCGCCACCTCGGCGCCGGCGACGAGCGCGGAAAGCCAGCAGCCCGCCCCGCGCGACGGCCGCCACGCCGCAGATGCAGGCGGCGAGCGCCACCATCAGAACGTTGGAAGCCCGGCCGAACAGGGTGGCGATGAGGCGAAGACGGACGTGCGCCGGGCGCGCCCGCTCGCGCGCCGTCAGGAGGATCGAGACGAGGAGATCACGCATCGCCGGACGAGGCCGTGTCGCGCGACGGCCGCTCGCGACCGGATCAGTCGCCCAATCCTCATGAGCTGCCGCATCACGTAACAAGCGACCCCCGCGTGGCGAGAGGAAAATGTCCCGACAGTTTCGCTTTACGCTTCGGAAATTAAGACGCGGCTAACGCTCGGCCCCAAATGCGCTGGCGACGCCCGCACGCCCACCGCATCAGCGTTGCCACCCCAAAAGCAATTTTATGTGGTGCGTCGTCGTGCGACCATCAGCCGGCCCCGGGGCACAGGCGGAGATGCGAGCAATGGTTCAGGTGACGAACGGCATGAGCGTCGATGGGGGCCTGGCGGATCTCGCGGCGGCCGAGGCCGCGCTCGACGCGGTCTGGGAGCGGCTTTCGCTGGCGACGCGCAACGCGACGTTCGTGAGCCGCAAGGCCGAGGTCTTCGGGGATATCGCCGAGCGCCCGTCCACCGCTTTCGCGGCGGGCGAACCCCTGCTCACCTACCTCGAGCCGATCTGCTTCGCGCGCAAGCCGCTCGCCGACGGCACGCTCGCTTTTGGCGTAAGCACCGATTTCGAGATCATGACGCCCGACGGCCGGATTCTCGGTGGGCAGAAGGCGTTCCAGAAGATCGACATGGCGAGCCGCGGGCGTGTCCGCGAGCTCTTTCTCAATCTCACGCTGACGCTCGACGGCCTGCCCGCCGGCGCCTACGTCCTCGCCTACACCCTGCACGACACTGTCGGTGGGCAGTCGACGCGGATCGAGCAAACCTTCACCATCGAAGCGGAGGCGTGAGCGGCCGCGATGCTCAGACCAGCGTCTTGAGATTGGCGAGACCCGCAGCGAACACGCCGTCGCCGATCACGCCCGAGAGCTCGGCCTCGCGGCCTTTCTCGCAGTCGAAGTGGGCGGTCCAATCGACGAAGGTGCCGTTGCTCTCGGTGACCGGCAGCGCGTGGATCGTCGCCTCGTAGTCGGTGACGCCGAGCGGGCTCTCGAGGATCACGTAGGTCTGCGTGTGCTCGTGGTCGGAGAGCGCGACCAGCCGCTCGACGATCTTGCCGCCGTCCTTCATGTGGATCGTGCGCACGCAGCCGACCTTGTCGGCCGGCGCGCCACCCGTAATGTCGGTCCTCTCGGCCAGCGCCGAGACGATCGTGTGGATGGCACCGAAGTCGCGCACGTGCGGCCAGACGGTCTCGATGGGCGCGGCGATGACGGCGGACCTGTAGATTTTCGGCATATGGCTCTCCCTCCCTCGTCGACGGGGTTTTTTATACCCCTGTCGGATAGTTCGGGCTTTCCCGCGTGATGGTCACGTCGTGCACGTGGCTCTCGCGCAGCCCTGCGCCGGTGATGCGCACGAACTTCGCCCTGGCCTGGAAATCCTCGATCGTCGCGGCGCCGACATAGCCCATGGCGGCGCGCAGGCCGCCGGCGAGCTGGTGCAGGATTGCGCCGGCGGGCCCGCGATAGGGCACCTGCCCCTCGATCCCCTCGGGCACCAGCTTCATCTGGTCCTTGATGTCGCCCTGGAAATAGCGGTCCGCCGAGCCGCGGCCCATCGCGCCGACCGAGCCCATCCCACGGTACGACTTGTACGACCGCCCCTGGTAGAGATACACCTCCCCGGGGCTCTCGTCCGTGCCGGCGAGCAGCGAGCCGAGCATCACGCACTGGGCGCCGCCTGCGATCGCCTTGGCGAGGTCGCCCGAGTACTTGATGCCGCCGTCCGCGATCACCGGCACCTCGCCGCGCCCCGCCACCGAGGCTGCCTCCATGATGGCGGTGAGCTGGGGCACGCCGACGCCCGCGACGATGCGGGTGGTGCAGATCGAGCCGGGGCCGATGCCGACCTTCACCGCGTCGGCGCCGGCGTCGATCAGGGCCCTGGCGGCCTCCGCCGTGGCGATGTTGCCGGCGACGATCGCGGTGCGGTTCGAGGCGCGCTTGATGCGCGCGACCTGGTCGAGCACCTGCTGCGAATGGCCGTGCGCGGTATCCACCACCAGGCAATCGACGCCAGCGTCGATCAGCAGCTCGGCGCGGGAGAAACCCGTGTCGCCGACCGTGGTCGCGGCGGCGACGCGGAGGCGCCCCTCGGTATCCTTGCAGGCGTGCGGATGCAAGGTCGCCTTCTCGATGTCCTTCACGGTGAGCAGGCCGACGCAGCGGCCCTCGTCGTCGACGACGACCAGCTTCTCGAGCCGGTGGTGGTGCAGCAGGCGGCGGGCCTCGTCCTGCGGCACGCCCTCGCGCACGGTGATGACCTTGGCGGTCATCAGTTCGGCGATCTTCTGCTCGGGATGGTCGGCGAAGCGCACGTCGCGGTTGGTCAGGATGCCGACCAGCCGCGACGGTTTCCCCTGTACTGAGCCGCGTTCCACCACCGGGAAGCCGGAGACGCCGTGCCGCTTCATCAGCGCCTGCGCGTCGGCGAGCGTCTCGTCCGGGAAGATGGTGATCGGATCGACCACCATGCCGGATTCGTAGCGCTTCACCTTGCGCACCTCCTCGGCCTGCACGTCGGGGTCGAGGTTGCGGTGGATGACGCCGATGCCGCCCGCCTGCGCCATGGCGATGGCGAGCCGCGCCTCAGTCACGGTGTCCATGGCCGAGGAGAGGACGGGGATGTTGAGGTCGATCTCGCGGGTGAGGCGCGAGGTGAGGTCGACGGCGTTGGGCATCACCTCCGAATGGCCGGGTACGAGCAGCACGTCGTCGAAGGTGAGCGCCTCTTCGATCGGCGGGCGATTGTAAGCGGCCATGGGATGCCAACTCCTGAGGAATGCAGCCGGAGCGGGGGCGCTCGACGGCCGAAGTTGACGGTGGCTGATATCATACGAAGGACAGAGGTCAAAGCGTGCGGCAGCGCTATCCTCAGCCGTTGATGCCGCAAGCGGCCACGCGCTGCCTCGGTTCGCCGCTGCCCTTCGCGGCGATCAGGCCGAATCGCCGCCGCTCGCGCATGCCCGCGGCACGGAGCACATCGATCAACCGTTCGGCGTCCCCCGTCGCCAGTGCCCGCTTGGGCAAGGTGAGCGCAAAGCCCCCGAACACGAGGATGAAGACCTTCGGCGCATCCTTCCATCCCGCCGCCAGCACCCGTTCGGGCAGCGCGAAGGCCCGGCTCTCGGACGGGAAGAGC
This sequence comes from Melastoma dodecandrum, assembly GCA_029817715.1. Taxonomy (NCBI): domain Eukaryota; kingdom Viridiplantae; phylum Streptophyta; class Magnoliopsida; order Myrtales; family Melastomataceae; genus Melastoma; species Melastoma dodecandrum. Next base: position 54,175 of record JARUPY010000416.1, read on the forward strand.
AGGAGCACCTTCGGGGCGTCGAGCCAGGCTCCCACGAAGGTCCAGGCGAGATCGGCGCGCCCGCGGTCGTGGCGCATGTGCAGCCCTTTGTCGTCCCAGGACCACTCATGCTCCCCGCCGAGATCGTCTCCGCTCCAGGCGAAGGCGCGGTTGCCATGCAGCACCTGCTGCCCATGGGTGCGGGTGACGAAGAACAGCGCGCCGAGGACAACGGCGATTTCCGCCGCCGGACCGAACACCACGAAAAGCACGTCGGCAGGGGCGTTCCACGTCCCGTGCGCGACGTCGATTCCGACGGCGATGAGGCCAGAAAGAACAACCAGCCCCGCATAGGCGGTGAGGAGGTGACGCCATCTCGCAAGCCAGGCCCACCAGGCCCGCTGCATGGCGATCATGTCCTTATCGGTGTATGTGAACCGCGCTTGGCCGATCATCGCATCCTCCGATGCGTTCCTGCGTCGTGATGGTCTGCACCAGAGCGCCGAACCTGTCATGACGGCGGCGCTCCATTTTCCGAAAGACTCGAACAAGGTCCGCATGTCCTCGATCGTCCGCGCTCTCGCCCTTCTCGCCCTCGCCGCGACGCCCGCCTTCGCCCAGTCCGTCCCGGAGCCGGCGGACCTCTGGCGTGGCCCGATGCACGGCGCGACCCCGGCGACCTTGAAGGGCGCGACGGTGATCGACGCTCGGCAGCTCGCCGATCTTCTGGCGGCAAAGCGGCCGCTGATCCTCGATGTCGCCAATCTCCAGCACCGTCCCGACGGGCCCGCCGCCGACAGGCTCCCGCCGCAGACCCATCGCTCGGTGCCCGGCGCCGCCTGGTGGCCCGGCGCCGGCAGCGGCACGCGCGAACCGGCTTTCGCCGGAGCGTTCGCGGCACGCGTTGCCGCCGCCACCGGCCGTGACAAGGACCGGCCGATCGTCACCTTCTGCCATCCCGCGCGCTGGGGCAGCTGGAACGCCGGCAAGCGGCTGACCGAGCTCGGATACACCCACGTCTACTGGTATCCCGGCGGCTCGGAAGGCTGGGAAGCCACCGGCAAAAGCCAGGCGGTTCTCGAGGACCCGGCGTGGAAGGCGACCGGCTTCGACAAGGATTCCTCGGTGACCTTGGAGCCACGCGCGGCGGGGAAGTGAGCGGTCGTTTCGTTCCAAAGTCTCGGGTCGGGTCGCGTTGTGATGCGGGTGGCGCCGGATAAGATCGCCTGACCACCCGCGGACTCCGCCGATGCGCTGCCGTCTCCTCGCCTGCCTTCTCGCCGCCCTGTTGCTCCCGGCCGCCGTGCGGGCGGATGCGCCGCCCGGCTGCATCGGCGTTTCCGTCTTCGGTCCGTGGGGCAGCAACTGCTTTCAGGACGCAACGAATCGCTATTGCGTGGCGCAGATCACCAACGGACGCTCGTCGATCTTGCTGCTTTACAGCCGCGCCTTGAACAGCGCCGCTCCGCCCGTCGGACGCATCAACGTTCGAGCGACGGATCTCTTCCTCTCGACGGCGGTCAAGACCTTGCCCATGACGATCCAGCACGGGGTCGATCCGCAGATCGCGCAAATCGCGATTGTCGACGGGCCGCAGTCGGCCTTCGGGCATCTGCCGCTCGACACGCTGGTCGCCTGGACCGCCAAGCCGCAGGAGCCGGACAGGCTCGACGTCGGCCTCTCCGGCCGCCTTTATGCCTACACGTTCGAGCCCAGGGACTTCTCGCCCGTCGTCGCCAAATTCCGCACCTGCTTTCCGAGCAGCGGCCAATAGGCGCGGGGCTTCGCTGGGGCAGCCGGAGCCAATCCGTTCGCCGCACGTTTGCTGCGAGCGTGGCCTTTGCCGCGCTCCAGGAGCACCGCCAGGGTGAGAGCTGTTTCGTTTCACGCCGCGCGACTGCCCCTGCTTGCGGTTGCCTTGCTCGGCCTATCGGCGGGTACGGCCCTCGCGCAGGGAACGCCGGAGCAGCGCGAGGCCTGCACGCCGGATGCGCTGAAGCTCTGCCAGGACACGATACCCGACGTCGCGAGGACCGAGGCCTGCATGAGGCGCCACGAGGCCGAGCTGAGCCCGCGCTGCCACGCCGCCTTCATCGCGCCGGGCGCCCCGACGGAGACGCGGCGCGCGGCCCGCGCCGCACCCGAGGAGCGGCCCGCGCCGCAAGAGCGCCGGCATGCGCGCGGCGCGCCGCCCGACGATGACGAGCGCGGCGCCGCACCGCGACGTCTCGGGCCCCGCGACCCCGACCAGCGCGAGGCCGGCGGGCCGCCCGACGGATACGACGAGCCGCCCCCTGGGCCGCGCCGTTTCGGGCCGCCGGGTCCCGACGGATACGACGAGCCATGGCCCGGCCCGCGCGGATATGGGCCGCCCGGTCCGAACGGTGGAGGTTTCGCCGGCGGCCCGCGGGACGGCTACGATGGACCCGGGCCGCGCGATTACGGACCGCCCGACGTCAGACGCTTCGCCGATCGTGGGGAACCGGACGACCGCGGACCGCCCGACGTCCGTCGCTATCACTACGGTGCACCCGACGTCGGCGCGTCGGGGGCCGCGTGGCGGGCGAGGGGCGCGCGCCGTTTTGCGCCGCCTCTGCGCGCAGGACATGATCGATCCGCGCACCTGCGCCCTCGTGCGACGGGCGCTGGCGGAGGAGCGCTGAGCCATCGAGATACGCGCGCGGTTTCGTCTTCTCCCGCAAACGGGAGAAGGAAGACGCGTCACTTACAAAGGTTTGACCTCGTACCATGAGCAGGAGACGCTTTTGCGACCGATCATCTTCGCGGCTTGCCTCGCCCTCGCCTGCCTGGCCAGTGCCCCGGCCAGAGCCGCACTGAAGCCCGGCGACGCCGCTCCGCCCTTCACCATGGAAGCGGCACGCGGCGGCAAGACCTTCACTTTCGACCTCGCGAGCGCGCTCTCGAAGGGCCCCGTCGTCCTCTATTTCTACCCGAAGAGCTTCACCAGCGTCTGCACGGTGGAAGCGCACGATTTCGCTGAGGCGATGCCGGCCTTCACGGGCGCCGGCGCCAGCGTCATCGGTGTCTCCGCCGACGGGATCGACACCCAGCGCGAGTTTTCGTCGAAGGAATGCCGCGACACTTTTCCCGTCGGCGCCGACCCGCAGCTCGCCGTCATCCGCGCGTACGACGTCGCGCTCGCGATGCCCGGTACGAGCATGGGGTTCGCCGAGCGCGTCTCCTACGTGATCGCGCCGGACGGCAAGATCCTGTCCGCCTATGCCGACGCGAACGCCGAGGGGCACATCAAGAACGCGCTGGCCGCGGTGAAGGCCTGGCGCGCGGCGCAGACGCACTGACGGAGCGGCGACGCCCCGTCGCCGCCGTTGCGCCGACGCGTCTTCCTTCGGAGTGCGCGCGGCATCTTGGCGGCGACGAGGCGTCGCCGCTCCGGAATGCGCTCTCCGTCAGAGCACGGCCCCGAACGTATCCGCGAACCCGCGCGCGCCGATCGGCGTGACGGCGAGCGCGCGGCTGTCGCGCGCCCGCGCGATCCAGCGCCGCGACAGCGCGTGCCGAAGGATCGCCGCGCCGACCGCGCCGGCGATGTGCGGGCGCCGCTCGCTCCAGTCGAGGCACGGGCGGCAGAACACCCGGCGCCGCGACGAGGCCGCGAGATCGATGCCCGCCTCGTCGAGGAAGACGCGTCCGGCCTCCGTCACCTGGCCGCCCTCGCTGTCGAGCACGACATGCTCGCGCGCGACGAGCGCATCGGCGATCGCGACCGCAAGGCGGCCGGCCATGTGATCGTAGCAGGATCTGGCGTCGCGCAGCGCGTCGCCGCCACGCCAATGCGGCACGTGCCGCGCGGGCCCCGCCTGGGCGACGACCATCAGCCCCTCGAGCATCTCGCCGACGCGCGGCGACGCGAGGCGGAAGTAGCGGTGGCGCCCTTGCTTCTCGAGCGCGAGGAGGCCGGCATCCGCGAGCTTGGCGAGATGCGTGCTCGCCGTCTGCGGCGTGACGCCGGCGACGTGGGCGAGCTCGGAGGCGGTCAGCGCCCGCCCGTCGATCAGGCTCATGAGCATGTTGGCGCGCGCAGGGTCGCCGACGAGCGTGCCGATCTGCGCGATCTTGGGGCCGTGGGTCATGCGGGCGACACTAGCCGCGCGCCCGGCCGGGATGAAGCCTCAACGCTTCGGCCGGGATCGAAGCGTCGAAGAGGCGTTGGTGCTCCGCCTGGACGTCACCGCCCTAATCTGCGATTTGCCCGCCGACGCCGATCGACGGAGAAGCAGCCCGCATGACGCAGAAAAAGATCCGCAAGGCCGTGTTTCCCGTGGCCGGTCTCGGCACGCGCTTCCTGCCGGCGACCAAGGCGGTGCCCAAGGAGATGCTGACCGTCGTCGACGCGCCGGTTCTCCAGCATGTCGTCGACGAGGCGAAGGAAGCCGGCATCGAGCATTTCATCTTCGTCACGGGTCGCGGCAAAGCCGTGATCGAGGATTACTTCGACATCGCCTTCGAGCTCGAGGACACGCTCGAGAAGCGTGGGAAGAAGCCGCAGCAGGCGCTGCTCGAGAAGCAGCTGCCGCCGGCGGGCTCCACCAGCTTCACGCGCCAGCAGGCGCCGCTCGGCCTCGGCCATGCCGTGTGGTGCGCGCGGGAAATCGTCGGCGACGAGCCGTTCGCCGTGGTGCTGCCCGACATGATCACCCTGCCCGGCGCCAAGGGCTCGCGCTGCCTCAGGCAATGCGTCGACGCCTATGACGCCACCGGCGCGAACATCATCGCGACCGAGGAGGTGCCGGAGTCGGAGACACACAAGTACGGCATCCTGTCGATCGGCGCCGACCGCGGCGACACGTTCGAGATCAAGGGCATGGTCGAGAAACCGCCGAAGGGCGAAGCGCCGTCGACCTCGATCATCTCCGGGCGGTACGTCCTCGCCCCGGAGATCTTCGACATCCTCGCCAAGATCGGCAAGGGCGCGGGCGGCGAGATCCAGCTCACCGACGGTATGAAGCAGCTTTCCGGGACGCAGGCGTTTCACGGCGTGCGCTTCGACGGGAAAACGCACGATTGTGGCTCCAAGCTCGGCTTCCTGATGGCGAATGTCGCCTTCGCGCTCGTCGACGGCGAGGTCGGCGCGGACTTCAGGCGCGAGGCGGCGGCGCTGCTGGGGGGCTGATCCTTCCCTACGAGGCGGCTGTGCCATTCGCGCAGGGGCTCCCTTCTCCCCTTGCGGGAGAAGGTGGCGGCGAAGCCGACGGATGAGGGGTCGCTCGGACTTGGTCTTTTGCGCTGGGCAAACCTTCTTAGTGCGAGCGACCCCTCATCCGCCCTTCGGGCACCTTCCCCCCGAGGGGGAGAAGGCAGATCGCGCCCGATTCCGAGATGTCTGAAACCCGTAGGCACAGCCGGTGAGGATTCCCCCCTACCCGACGAGCCGCTCGCCCACGCTTTCCTCGGCGACGGCGCGCAGGCGGCGTGTCAGGCTCATGGCGCGGCTCGCGGTCTCCTCGGCGCCGTCGAGGCACTTGAGGATCGCCGTGTCGCCCGGCTCGCGGAGCCGGCGCCGCGCGAAGCCGAGATAGCCGACGATCGTCGCCAGCAAGGTGTTGAACTCGTTGGCGGCGCCGCCGGTCATCTCGCCGACCGCCTCCATCTTCTGCGCCTGGTACAGCAAGGTCTCGGTGCGCCGCCGCTCGGTGAGGTCGATCCCTTCGGCCACGAGGCCGAGGATCGCGCCGCGATCGTCGACGACCGGACGCATCGTGATGTCGTAGACGCGTTGCCCGGTCGGCAGATCGAGCTCGATCTCCCGGCGCGTGGTTTCGCCGCGCGCGGCGCGCCGGACCATCGCGTGCAGGTGCTCGGGAACGCCGTGGGTCGTCGCGTACCAGGTGAGGTCCCAGAACTTGCGGCCGACCACGTCGGCGAGGGTCACGCCGGCGATCCGTAGCGCGCGGGCGTTTGCGCCGAGCAGGGAGCCGTCCGGCGCGAGGAAGGCCTGCGTGACGTAGCCGGTCTCGAAGCAGGTGCGCAGCCGCGCCTCGCAGGCGCGGAGCGCGGCTTTCGCAGCATCGTGCTCGGCGACGGCGAGGCGCAGCTCCATGCGGGCCAGCACCTGGCGGCCGAGCGCGGCGAGCGCCGTGAGCTGCTCCTGCGACAGGCCATCGGGGCGCGGCGCGTAATCGAGGACGCAGAGCGTGCCGAGCGGGATGCCGTTCGCCGTCTCGAGCCGCGCGCGGGCATAGAAACGACAGAACGGCTCGCCGGTCACGGCTGGATTGTCGCGTGTACGCGGATCGCGGGTGAGATCGGGGATCACCAGGAGGCCCGGCTGGGCCAGGGTCTGCGCGCAGACCGACTCGATCAGCGGCGTCTCCTGCCCGGCAAATCCGACACGCGCCTTGAACCATTGCCGCTCGAGATCGACGAGGCTGACGAGCGCCACCGGCGTCGCGCAGATCGCCGCAGCGAGCTTGACGATATCGTCGAAGCCGTCCTCCGGCGCCGTATCGAGAATGCGGAACCGTTCCAGCTGCTCGCGCCGCTCCCAAGGATCGAGGGTCGGGCCATCGAGTGCCGAATTGTCGAACGTCGTGGCAGGCTCTTCCCCGCGCGTCATCGCATTATCCTTCGTGGTCCAATCCGCCGGATGGTGTCATCGAAAGGTCCCGACGTCCATCGTCACGGTAAATGTTACGTGGGGTCAATCCGCAGCCTTGACTAAGAATGGCTCAATGTCATTTGTCACGAGGATTATAAGTTATTATAGAGATGGATAAAATACAATGGATGTTCGAGACACATTTCTGTCGGGTAGAAATTGAGCTGAAACGCGCCGGGCATGGAAACGTCGCGGCGTCGTCCGCGATGTGATCTCAAACAGGGACGGAGGCAATGATTCGCAAATCCGCGATTGAAGCGCTGGGTCTCGTGCTCCTGCTGGCGGCGACCCCCGTGAGGGCGGGGACGCATCGGCGCCACGCCGTGCCGGCTCTGCCGCCCGCGAACACGCGCCACAGCTTCTATCCGGAAGAGGTCGAAGGCGGCGTGTCCGGCAACCTGCCGTTCAACAACCAGATCCGCAAGCACACCGACCCTCTGAACGCCAACGGCGGCAGGTAGCCGGCCGCGCATCACTTCGTCTGCAGCATCTCGTGCAGCACGATGCCGGCGGCGGGCGGGTCCATCCGCGTGGCGGCCGCGAACGCCGTGATGGCGACGCGGCAGTACATGGCGTAGCCGGCCGGCGTATGCGGCACCTCCTCGACGGCGCCGACGTCGTCGCCCGGGTCGGCGGCCTCGATCAGCGCCTGATAGCGATCGGTCGCCGCCGCGGCCGCATCCTTCGCCGGCTCTGGGCGCGGCGCGCGCATCGAGAGGACGCGCAGCTCCAAGGCCTCCTCGCGGCGCACGATCTCCGGGCTCAGCACGGCCGAGAGATCCCACAGGTGCTTCTTGCCGCTGCCGTAGAGGTAGCAGTCCTCCGGGCGCCGCGCCTGCAGCGCGGAAAATTCGTCGACGGCGAGCCGGGCGAGCGCCAGCAAGGTCGCATCGTCGGCGTCGGGCAGCATGGTCATGAAGACCGCGTCGACACGATCGGCGAGCAGGCCGGTGACCGCGCCCGCGCTGCCGCCGGCGCGATAGGCCGCGAGCGAGGCCGAGGCGATCGGCGCGAAAAGGTCGGGCCGGCTCGCAGCCAGCGCGTCGAGCTTCGGATCGCGCCTGCGCAGCCGCGCGTTCCAAGTGGCCGCGTCGAGCGCTAGGCCGGCGCCGGAATCGGCGAACGTGTCGCTCGTCGCCAGATCGGTGACGACATGGGCATCGAGAAGCTCCTGCCTGGTCGGCGTCCACAGATCGGACGGGCGCGTCGCGAGCGCGCGGGCGACGAAATCGGGCGTGATGCCGGCCGCCTCGTAGAGCGCCTTCTCGTCGTCGACCCGGCTGTCCTGCGCGACGCCGGCGAAGCTCGACGCGTGGAAGCCGAGCTTGCCGCTCGGCCCGAGCCAGCGCCGCACGCCGGCGGCATAAGCGAGGGTGCAGGCCGAATAGCACCCGTCGGCGACATAGGTCTCCAAGCCGCGCGCGCGGATGACGCCGTAGAGGTGCCTGGCCTCGCCGACACGGCCGCCGAGGCTGTCGAGATGCACGATTCGCAGCCTCGGCTTCTCGGCGACGAAGGCCTCGAAGTCGCGCGTCAGGCCGAACTTGAAGCCGCCGGCGATCTCGACCTCCGTGCCGTCGCGCATCGCGCGGAAGCCGTAATCCGGGATGTCCGGATCACCGAGCACGGCCATGCGAGCATATTCGACGAGCTCGAGCCGGGTCGTCGTGAAGACGGCATGGCCGAGCGTCGCGGCGCCGAGGACCACCACGAAACGCGCGAGATAGGCGAACGGCGCCGACCTGCCGTCCCGGCGGCGTTCCGCGAGACAGGCTCCGGCCGAGCGCCAGACGCCGACGAACTGCCACACACCGAGATCGGCAGGCCGACGAGAAGACCGCCCGCGACGACGGCGAGCAGGACGCGCGGAACGAAGATCGTCCCACGCAGGAACGCATCCTCGAGCCCGCGCAGGCTCTTGCCGAGGACGATCGAGGCGAGGATGTAGACGACCCAGAACGAGACCCCGAGCGATACCTCGCCGCGCCAGAAGCGCGCGACGAACGATCCGCGTGGGCGCGGGAATATCCTTTTCACGCCCTTGCCGAAGGCGCGACCGCAAGCTGCACGCCTGTACTCTGTTGCACTTGTCGGATGACGGCAAACAGGTTGATGGCGGTCGGATTTCCGGTCGGCGACAGCATCCGCATGAGGCTCTTGGCCGGCGTGCCGACGTCGAGCGACAGCTTCTCAAAGCCCATGGTGGCGTTGATGAAGTCGCGCAGCATGGCTTTGCCGACCTCGACCTCGCCGGCGATCAGGCTTTCAACGGCCTCGGCGAGGAGGGCCTCGCGGAACGCGGGTTCGCGTTCGACGCGGGCCTTGACGCTCTCCTTGAAGCTTCTGGTCAGTCCGGCCACGGATCAGGTCTCTCTTTTCGTCGCTTGTAATCGGCCCAACGCGCCTTGGCGGCGTCGATGTCAGCTTGCTGGCGGCGCTTGGAGCCGCCAGCAAGCAGAATAATCAGCGTTTCGCCCTCCCGCCCAAGGTAGATCCGGTAACCTGGCCCAAACGCCACGCGATTTTCGAGCACGCCGTCGCCGACCGATTTGGTGTCGGCAAGATTGCCCTGTTCCATCCGAACGAGGCACCTGGTGATCCTCGCGCCTGCCTGGAGGTCGAGACTCTGAAACCAATCGTTGAAAGGGCTGTCGCCGGCCTCGTCCAGATATTCTTCGATCTCCATGGAAGATAGTACCGTATATGTTACTTTGCAAAGGGTTTCTAGAGGAGCTCGCCCGCTTGCTGCTGCACGCCCAGCTTGACTCAAACATACCTCGATGGTTATGGATCATCCAATAGCCATCCAGTTATCGATCCCGCATGCCCGACCCGCACGACACCTTGTTCCGCACGCTCGCCGATCCGACCCGGCGGGCGATCTTCGAGCGGCTCTGCCGCGAGGGGGAGCGCACTGTCGCGGCCCTCACCGCGCAGGCCGGGATCTCGCAGCCGGCCGTGTCGAAGCATCTCGGCATCTTGAAGCAGGCGGGGCTCGTGCGCGATCGCCCCGCCGGGCGCCAAACCCATTACAGCGCGCAGCTCGGCGCGCTCGCCCCGCTGGTCGACTGGACGAGCCGCATGACCGGCTTCTGGCAAGGCCGGCTCGACGATCTCGAGGACCTGCTCAAGAGGATGGATCAATGAGCCAGCCGTCCATAGGGAACGACGACGCCTCCCGCCTGATCGACGCGCGCATCGCCGAGCTCGGCGACTGGCGCGGAGCGGCGCTGGCCCGCGTGCGCGCGCTCATCCACGCGGCGGTGCCGGACGTTGCGGAGGAGTGGAAGTGGCGCGGCGTGCCGGTCTGGTCGCACGACGGCATCCTCTGCACCGGCGAGACCTACAAGGCTGTCGTCAAGCTGACCTTCGCCAAGGGGGCCGCGCTGGCGGACCCGGCGCGGCTGTTCAACGCGAGCCTCGAGGGGACCACGCGGCGCGCCATCGACCTGCGCGAGGGCGAGGCGATCAACGAGGAGGCGTTCACGGGCCTCGTGCGCGCCGCGGCGACTCTGAATGCGAGCACGCGGGCAAAGCCGAAGCGCGCCTGAAGGACATTCGCCGAGAGGAGGGAGCCATGACCGAGAGTTCCGCGACCGAAACCGTCACCATCGAGCGCGAGATCGCGCATCCGCCCGAGAAGATATGGCGCGCGCTCACGCAGCCGCACCTGATCGAGGCCTGGCTGATGAAGAACGACTTCGAGCCCGTGCCCGACCATCGCTTCAGCCTGCGCGGCGACTGGGGCAGCGTCAACTGCAAGGTGCTGACCATCGAGCCGACGCGGCTCCTGTCCTATAGCTGGGCGGCGATGGGTCTTGAGAGCATCGTGACGTTCACCTTGACGACGAGCGGGACCGGAACCCACCTGCGGGTGGAGCAGTCGGGCTTCCGGCCGGACCAGGAGCAGGCCTTCCAGGGCGCCAAGTACGGCTGGCAGAAGTTCCTCGCCAAGCTCGAAGAGATCGCCGGCTCGGCCTGAGGCGCCCGGAGCGGCGACGCCTCGTCGCCGCGCGACCCAATCTCACGCGAGGCCCCCGCGTATGCGGCGGCGAGGCGCCGCCGCTCCGGCGATCGGCGGGTTGCGCGCCGGTCGATCGCCGTCGCTACGTTCGCCGTCCAGCCAAGGGGTGCTGCCGGACGACCGGCGGCTGAGAGAGTCCCTTTGAACCTGAATCTGGGTAATACCAGCGCAGGGACCGGCGGAGCGAGAAGGCGGCGTCCTCACGCCCGGATCGCGCCCACCCTCCGCCCGGCCTGCCCCGCGGAGGTGACGATGAACTATCAGCCCAAAGCCGGCACTCTGATCCCGGAAAGCGTGACCACCGGGCCGCTGCCCGGCCCGCGCAAGGTCTATGCGCCGGCGCCGGGGCAAGACGGCAGATCACATGCGGCCATCGAGGTGCCGTTCCGCGAGATCGTGCTGCATCCCTCCGCCAAGGAGCCGCCGGTGCGCGTCTACGATGCCTCCGGGCCGTACACGCAGGATGGTTTCGTCCCCGACCTCTCCGCCGGCCTGTCGCACGCGAGGGCCTGGATCGCCGGGCGCGGCTTCGAGACCTACCAAGGCCGCGCCGTGCGCCCCGAGGACAACGGCTACGTCGGCGCCGACAAGCTCGTGCCGCCCTGCCCCGCGAATACCTCGCCCTTGCGCGCGAAAGCCGGCCAGCGCGCCACGCAATACGAGTACGCCCGCGCCGGGATCATCACCGAGGAGATGATCTACGTCGCCGCGCGGGAAAACCTCGCGCGCGAAAAGGCGCTCGACGGCGCCGAGGTGCGCCTCGCCGACGGCGAGAGCTTCGGCGCGGCGATCCCCAAGCTGGTCACTCCCGAATTCGTCCGCGACGAGGTGGCGCGCGGCCGCGCGATCATCCCCAGCAACATCAACCACACGGAACTGGAGCCGATGATCATCGGCCGCAACTTCCTGGTGAAGATCAACGCCAACATCGGCAACTCGGCGGTGACCTCGTCGGTGGCCGAGGAGGTCGAGAAGATGGTGTGGGCGATCCGCTGGGGCGCCGACACGGTGATGGACCTGTCCACCGGCCGCAACATCCACGACACGCGCGAATGGATCATCCGCAACGCGCCCGTGCCGATCGGCACCGTGCCGATCTACCAGGCGCTGGAGAAGGTCGGCGGCATCGCCGAGGACCTGACCTGGGAGATCTTCCGCGACACGCTGATCGAGCAGGCCGAGCAGGGCGTCGATTACTTCACCATCCACGCCGGCGTGCGCCTGCCGTGGGTGCCGCTCACCGCCAAGCGCACGACGGGCATCGTCAGCCGAGGCGGCTCGATCATGGCGCGCTGGTGCCTCGCGCACCACAAGGAGAGCTTCCTCTACGAGCGCTTCGACGAGATCTGCGACATCATGCGGGCCTACGACGTCTCGTTCTCGCTCGGCGACGGCCTGCGCCCCGGCTCGATCGCGGACGCGAACGACCGCGCGCAGTTCGCCGAGCTGGAGACCTTGGGGGAGCTCACCAAGATCGCCTGGGAGAAGGGCTGCCAGGTGATGATCGAGGGCCCCGGCCACGTGCCGCTGCACAAGATCAAGATCAACATGGAAAAGCAGCTCAAGGAGTGCCACGAGGCGCCCTTCTACACGCTGGGGCCGCTGACCACCGACATCGCGCCGGGCTACGACCACATCACCAGCGGCATCGGGGCGGCGATGATCGGCTGGTTCGGCACAGCCATGCTCTGCTACGTGACGCCGAAGGAGCACCTCGGCCTGCCCGACCGCGAGGACGTCAAGACGGGCGTCATCACTTATCGCATCGCCGCCCATGCCGGAGATCTGGCGAAAGGCCACCCGGCGGCGCAGCTTCGCGACGATGCGCTGTCGCGCGCGCGCTTCGACTTCCGCTGGGAGGACCAGTTCAACCTGGGCCTCGACCCGGACACGGCGCGCGCCTTCCACGACGAGACCCTGCCCAAGGAAGCGCCCAAGACGGCGCACTTCTGCTCGATGTGCGGGCCGAAGTTCTGCTCGATGAAGATCACCCAGGATATCCGCGACGAGGTGGCGAAGATGGAGGCGGACGCGGCCCAGAAGGGGATGGCCGAGAAGAGTGCGGAGTTTTTGGAGAAGGGCGGCAAGCTCTACGTCGAGGCGCCGCCAGCGGAGTGACGCCGCAGCGCCCCTCCTTCTCCCGCTTGCGGGAGAAGGTGGCCCCGCGTAGCGGGGTCGGATGAGGGGCGATCCCGCTTCTCTCATCTACACAGCCGAAGCGGCACGATCCCTCATCCGACCCTCGCTAAAGCGAGGGCCACCTTCTCCCGCAAGCGGTAGAAGGGGTGTCGCGAGGCCTTCATGGCGATCACCTACGACGACCATGCCGATTTCCAGATCGCGCGGCGCGGCATTGACAAGGCCTGGATCGAGGCTACGCTCGCCGACCCCGACACGGTCGAAGTCTCTGGCCGCCGTCGATCGGCCTTGAAGGGACTGCCAGGACGGCGTGTAATGCTCCGCGTCGTAACACCCGTCGACGATCCGAGCTTCGTCATCACCGCCTATTTCGACAGGACCAGACCATGCGCGCAAGGGTCGATCGCAAGGCGGACGCCGTCTACCTCAATCTCACTGACGCGACGATCCTCGAGAGCGAAGAGGTCGCCGACGGCATCGTCGTCGACTACGACGCCGAAGGGCGGATCGTCGGCGTCGAGATCCTGGACGCTTCGAAGCGCACAGGTGACCCCGAGGCGCTGAAGGAGATGAGCTTTGAACTGCCGGGGGCGGCGTGACGACCTCTGCTTACCAAAGGCGGTCCGTCTCTCTTGACGCCTCAATATGTTCGCTTTATGTTCTCAGGTGCCTGATGCGTGATTGGAATTCGTAGAATGGTTGTTCTGACTTTAAAAGCGAAGAACGATCATCTGCAGAAGGTTGCAAGCACACGCGACCCGGTCAAAGCTATTTCAGAATTTGTTTGGAATGCACTTGATGCCGAAGCTATGCGGGTGTCGGTTGATTTTCAGCGGAATAGCTTGGGCGGGGTAGTCGGCATCACTATCGACGATAACGGAAAGGGAATTTCAAGAGCAAGAGCCGAACATGATTTCGAAAGCGTAGGAGACTCTTGGAAGCTAAAGGCGCGAAGATCACCTTTGCTTGGACGAGCTATTCACGGAAAAGAGGGCAAAGGACGCCTTCGATTTTTCTCACTTGCTCAAAAAGCTGTCTGGGAGAGTGTATATGAAGATAATGGTACAAAGAAACGATTGAGGATAGATATTGATTCCGACTCCCTCCAGATTAGTGACGTTTCAACACCCATAGATGTTCCACCCGACACGTCCACTGGAACAAGAGTGGATTTATATCCTCTCAAACAGACTTTCGATTGGTTGGTTCGGGAGGTGGCGAGAGCAGAATTTACAGCTGTATTCTCCCCTTATATCCTGCAGTATACTAATTGCACATTGCTATATGACAATATTCCCGTCGATCCAAAAAGCACAATAGAACGCGAGTTTACATTCGAAACAAAACCACTTATCTGCCCAGGGAGGACCATAACTGATTTGTCGCTCAAAGTTATTGAATGGAAAGTAGGAGACGGAAACAGAAAGATCTACTTTGGAGGTGAAGCTGGTGTAGTGCTAGGTTCTCAGGCAGCCAACATCACGGCTCCAGGTTTTAACTACTCTGTATATGCTTATGCACAGTTTTTTCAAGAAATTTCTGACGCTAATCTATTGGAACTAGACGGACTGAACGATCCGGATTTCGCCAACATACTCGAATATATCAAAGAAGAAATTGGGGATTATTTTCGGACTCGGCAAGCCGAAAAGTCCGGCGAATTAATTCAAGATCTCAAAAACGCAGGCATTTATCCATACGAGGGCGACCCAAAGGACGAGTTGAAAAGCGAGAGCGCCAAGTGTTCGATATTGCCACGCACGCGGTGTCGTCATATTCGAAAGACTTCAAACGCGCGGACAATCAGCTGAAGAAAATCACCCTAGGCCTGCTGCGTGAGGCTGTCGGGCACAATCCCGATTCGGTCTCCAGAATTTTGCGGGCAGTTTTTCAATTTGCCTAAAATCAGACAAGACGAGTTTTCAGGCCTTCTAGAGAAGACAGAATTAGGAAACACATTATTGCTGCATCAAGCTTAGTAGCTAATAGAGTCATAGCGCTCAAAATATTGCGGGAAATAGTTTTTGAACCTAAGCATAGACATTCTACTAAAGAGCGCGGAGAACTAGATGCACTTGTGAAAGATAATACCTGGATTTTCGGAGAGAGTTTTCACATCACTATGCCTGAAGCTGGTCTCACAAAAACAATGAATAGGGTCTCTGATGACCTTCAGCTCAAAAGATCACGTAAGGCAAGAATTCGTAAGGCCGACGGCAAAACAGGCCGTGTGGATAATTTCATGGGACGCGTCGTACCGCATGGTAATGGAGAATACCGTGAGTATATATTGATCGAGCTTAAACGACCATCATTAAAGGTCGGACGCATACAGCTCGACCAATTAGAGGATTATGTCAATGTTATCGTCGGTCAACCCGACTATATATCTACTTCTACGTTTTGGAACTTCTTTCTTGTTACAACCGAATACGACGAAGTCGCGAAGCAGCGCGTTACGCAGGCCGATAGACCTGTAGGTCCTTTTTTTGGATAAGCCAAATTATAGTGTCTGGATAAAGACATGGGCAGAACTCATTCGGGAGGCCGAAAGTCGTATTCGTTTTGTACAAGAACAATTACAAATCGAAGTATCTGCTGAAGAGATAGAAAGCCGAATTGCTCAACTGAAAGCATCTTATTTGCGTTCCAATCAAGCGGCGGAGAGCGACCAAGACTGACCGGCGGCCAGAGCGCGCAAGGCCGTCGCCCGCGAACCCTTGCCGCCGTCTCGCCATGCGGCATCCCGCCGTGGGCCGCCGCGTCGCCCGCGCCATGGATCGATTCCCCCGCTCGCGGCTTACGCCATCCCACAGGGAGAGACACGCATGCCCGGCGAGACACACGACGTCACCACGCTCAACAGCCTTCTGTCGCGCGTCGTCGACAGCATCGACGGCTTTCATCAGGCCACGAGCTCGGTCGACACGGGCGCCTTCAAGGCCATTTTCGACGAGGTGATCGCCGAGCGGCGCGGCCTGCGCGGCGAGATCGAGGCGGCCATCGCCAAGGCGGGCGGCACGCCGGAGGCGGAGGGCACGATGCTGGCCTCGGCGCACCGCGTGCTGATGCGCCTGCGCGACGTCGTCTCGAGCGGCGACATCGCCGTCGTCGACGAGGCGGAGCGCGGCGAGGACTACATCAAGGCCAAGTTCGAAAAGGCGCGCGCCGACGAGACGCTGTCGCCCGACGTGCGGCAGTTCGTGGCCGATGCCGCCGTGCGCGCGAAGGCGGGGCACGACCGCATCCGCGACCTAAAGCATTCGCTGCACGGGAAGTAGCGGGAGCGCGGCGGCCCCGCGACAAAACCCGCGCCGCCTCGCCGTCGCCATTCGCATGAGCCGGACCTACGACCGCCGCCGCGATTTACAAATCCCCCGGAGCCCGGATAGTCGAGGCGGACCGGGGCTGGGGCGCGAGCATGACGTTGGAGAGCGGGTCCCGCATATGCGGGCCGATCACGAGCACGCGCCCCGTCAGCCAGCGCTTCCAGGCGCCGTACGCGCATCTGAGCGGCATGGCGGTGCGCTTCGGAACCTATGGCAAGGTCCTGAGCAACAAAGTCCGCCTCCAGCTCCTTGCGATCGACGCGTTCGACCAGTCCGTCGAGACCCTGTACGAAACGCAATTCCCCGCGTCCGGATTGTCCAACAACAATCTCTTCTATTTCTATTTCGAGCCGATCGCGCATAGCCGAGGCAAGACCTACCAGCTCGACATCGCGACGGAGCCCGACGAGAGCGGCAACAACCTTCACCGTCTACATCTCCGGCCGCGAGGACCGCATCCCCGGCCATGTCGGTCTCTCGATCGGAGGCGAGGCGGCCGGCCACGGCCTGGGCCTCGAGGCGAGGCTCGTCTTCAGCGATCCCGATGCCGGCGCCTTTCCGCCGGACCTCGTTTACAGCCCGCTGTCGTCCTGCAACATGAATTGCGTCCACTGCATCTCGAAGGCCAGCCGGCGGAACCGCCCACAGGCTGTCCGACGACATCAAGCCCGAGATCGCGGCGCACGCGAAGGCGGGGCGCCTGCGCTCGCTGACAGTGGATTACAGCGGCGACATCTTCTTCGCGGACCACAAGAAGCCGGGCGAGCTCGATTTCGTGCTCGGCCTCGGCGTCCCGGTCACGATCTATACGAACGGCGCCTATCTCTCGGACCAGGCGATCGAGAAGGTCGTGGCCGGCCCGGTCGCGCAGATCCACATCTCCATCGATGCCGCGCGCGACGAGACCTACAAGAGGATCCGCATCGGCGCGCCGCCCCTGCCACGGATCTTCGCGGCGATCCGCGCGCTCGTCGCCGCGCGGGCCGCGCGCGGGCGACAGGGCTCGCTCACCATCAAGATGAACTTCGTCATGATGAAATCCAACCTGCACGAGCTGCCGCTGTTCATCAGCACGGCCGCCGCGCTGGGGGTGGACGTCGTCTGCGCCCCCCTGATGGAAATCTACAACGACGGCATGCGCCAGGAGACGCTGCTCGACGAGCGGGACTATTACAAACGCGATGCGCGCCGCCTGCATCGCGCTGGCGCGGTCGCTCGACATCGGGCTCGACATCGCCGACGCCATGGAGGAGCGCGCCGACCGCGGTGGGCGCCACCCGTGCCTGGCGCCGTGGATGAGCCCGATCCTCCTCGCCAACGGCGACGTGATGGCGTGCTGCATCCCGGGCTCGACCATGGGCAATGTCGCGGACCGATCCATCGGGGACATCTGGCAGGGCGAGGCGTTCCGCCGGCTGCGCGCGCGGGTGAACGCATCCGACCCGCCCGAAAAATGCCGAACCTGCACGGCGCGCAACGCGCTCAACGGCGCGCACAGTTTCGAGACAGGGCGCGTGATGGTCGCGCAGGAGAGCCTGATGGAGCAGCTCGGGCTCGCGTGAGAGGCTGCGCTGCGCCTATGCGACCTCATTGCGAGACGCGGGCGACGCCGTGCAGCGCCGACGCTCTGTCCATCGAGGCCGCCACGGCCGCCCCGGATCGCCTCGATGCCCAGCCCGCAATGCCGGCGGGCTGGGCATCGAGGCGGCGACGACGCGCTCTTCGTGGGCGCTTCGAATTCCGGTGGGAGGACCGGGGCGCCGGCTTTCCACGACGAGACCTTGCCGACGGCGGCGCCAAGATGGCGCACCCCTAGCCAGTGTGCGAACGGCCGTCTCGTGGCCCAAGCGGTATGGTGGATTGCCAACCTGCAGGCATCCCCGCGTAGGTGCAGAAGAGCCCGTCGTCCCGGAAGAATGTCATAGCGTTGTCGATGTGGCTCTTTAGGCGACGAGCCCCTTCACGCGTTGGACGATCGCCGGCATCCGCTTGCGTTCGATATCGCTCAGGAGATTGGCGGCAAAGCCGAGCGCGTCGCTCGTGAAAGGGAGGCTTCGAGCTGACAGTTCCTTCACGAACCATGCCGTCATCGCGCGATCGATTTCTTTCGGCTTGGCGCGCCGGCATTGCTCGACCCAGAAGACGACCCCGTCGGGGATGTCGGGAAACCAGTTCGCCAGGTTTCGTGACCAATCGTGCATCAGATCCAGGCGGTTCGCCCTCAAAAGCAGGTTCGCGGCAACCGTTGCGGCTATCGGCGAGTCGACCTTTTGCGCCAAGACACGCTGTCCGAGCTCCGATAGCCGATCGATCTCGGCCGCCTTGCGGGCCCTTTTGAGCCCCGCGACAGCCGCGGAAGCGGTGAGCGCCCTCATCCGGTCCCACGCCAAAGCTATATCACCACAAAAATCTGCATTCTTTGGCGAGAGATAGGCGGCAAATCGAATATAGGATCTCTCCAGGCGGTCGATCTCGACCTGGAAATAGGTTGTCAATAAGTCAGATGGAAGTATCGTGCAGAAAGAATGGCCAGCCAAGTCTTGCATTTCGAAGACGAAGCCGATCGGGTCCCGCACGGCCAGCCGCAAATGCATTTGAACGCCGTGGATCTCGCCAATATCTGCGGTTTGGGCGGTTGATACGAGCTCGACGGCGCCGCGATCAACCACTTGCATCGTCGACAGGGCGGTAATGCGTGTTCGTTCCATCCAGGGGATTGCGAAACGCCTCGGCCCCAAAGAGCCTGTGGATTCGCCCTATATCCGCCACGCCCCTCCCCAGCGCCTGCAGCTTGGCGTAACGCTTTGTGAACCAGGCGCCCGGCCGCTCCGCCTTCTGCTCCGCATCCGGCTCGCGGGGCGCAAAAGATTTGAACCCGTTGCGCTGCGGCAGGATCGACATGCCCTCATAAGCAAATTCGGTGACGACCGCTTGGTCACCTACGGCTGCCGATCCTACGACTTGGATGCTTGTAAGCTCCGTCAGCTCGACCCGTGCTGCTGCGGATTGACTGTCGTCGGAGCGCACGACCTGCCGAATGCTTTCGCTCGCCGATTTGATGAGCGCGTTGATGCGGTCGTTCATGTAGATTTGGAGATCGGTGAATTCGACGGCATCGATGCCGCCTCTGCCCGAAAGCTTGATCGGCGCCTCCGTGAGGACAGGATCGGGCTTCGCGCTCAGCCCATCGAGCAAAGCCTGCCCGAACAACGATAGGCCGCCACGCGTCTTCGGTTGATAGGCCTTCAGCCCGTTGGCCGTCGCGCGCAGCACCCGCAGCTCGAGCAATGGATCACCGGCGTCGCTGCCCTGGTCGACGACGTTCGTTCCGACGACTGTTCGCAGCCAATTGATATCGTTCCGACAGGCGTCCAGCAGGACCACATGGGTGGGCACGAGAGGAAGGGAGGCCAAGGCCTCGAACAGGTTTTGCGTTCGGATCGCCTCGTCGAGTGTCCCGAACGGCCGCGCATAATCGCTCGGCAGGAGCAGCTGGTTGGATTTCGCGATCTGCATGCCATGGCCGCTGAAGAACAGCAGGCTGCGCGCTTGGCTCGGGGCCTTCAGCGCTTTCATCTCGCCGAACCATCGCGCGACGGCGTCCTTGCAATTCGCGAAGGTCGCTTCGGGAGCGTGGGCGACGATCGTGGCATCGCACCCCTTGAGCTCGTCGGCGACAGGCGACAAGAGAAGGCGCGCTCTTTTGACCGGCCAGCCCGTCAGCTTGTAGCCGTTGCGCAGCCAGCCGAAGAACCGCAGCGCCGTGGAGGCGGATACGGCCAGCTGCCCGAGTCCGAAGGTGTCGGGAGCCGGCGCGACGCCGCCGTCGAGGTGATCGTAGCGGCTTATGCCGATGATCAGCGCGTGGACACCGGGATCTTGCGCCTTGAAGTCGCCGTCCACCCAAAGGCCGGCCTCGGCGGGATCGGAAGCGAGCGCCACCTCACGCGCCCCTCTCTGGAAAGGCACCTTTCAGCTTCTCGGCAAAACGCCGGTAGAAGCTCGGCCGCTCCAGGTAGCCGCCGTGCGCAGCGGCGACCGACATTCCGGTCCAGAACTTCTCGTCGTCGATGCCGTCCGCGAAGATACCTTTCGTCGTGAAACTTATGATGTCGTTGGGGTCCCAGACGTTCCACCAATGCCCGAGGTTCGAGGCGACCAGAGGCGTACGCTTCCCCGTCGCTTTCGAGTCGTCTTTCGAGCTTGCGAGAAACATGTTGAGCTCTTCGAAGAAGCCGACCTGGCTTGCCGTGGCGCACCAAAAATCCACCTTGATCGGGCTCCTCGCGGTCGGCAGAAACGACGTCACCGCGTCATAGGCGATCTGACCGCCCATGCTGTGCGTCAGCAGCACGATCGGTTCACCGCCGCGCTGCTCTTTGTTCGCCTGTGCGATCGCAAGCTCGGACAGCAAGACGGAGGGGATCGCGCCCGGGGACGCGGCGGTCCCCCGGCCATTCATGTAATACAGGACATCGCCGATGAAGCGCGTGACGAGCTCGTTGATCGGCGGCCGCAGCTCGCTCGCCAGGACGGTCAGACCGGCCGCCGGCATTGCGACGGTCCGTGACACGCTTTCCGTCACCCGATCGCGCAGGCCCCCGAAGAAGTTGCCCCAAACCGCCCTGGCCGGCGAAAGTCGACTGCCGATCGACCTCCGCTTCCACGGCATCCGCGACGATCTTCAGCTGCGCATCGAGATTGGGCGTCTGACGCAGCTGATCGCGGACCCGCGGATCGCGGACGACGCGATCGGCGGCGATGCCGATGCGGGCTCGCTGGAGCGCGTCGGCCTCTGTTTCGTCCTCACCTCGAGGCGGAAGACGAGGAATGGCGAGCGCAACGAGATCAGCCAACATGTCGTCGGACAATGTGTCGATCCGCGCGTTCTGGACATTCGTGGTGGCCTCGCCGCTTGTGAAGCCGCTCGATGATCCAGGCCCCACGCGGCATTTCCGCCGCGATGGCATCGACGACGTCGCGGCGTTGCTCCTCCGCCCCGGCGGCGAGGAGGATCGTCCGTGGGCGTGCGATACCGCCCCATTTCGGCGGAAAACAGAACTGGAACCAGTCCGCGGCGCGGACCGACACGTTATCAGGATCTGGTGCCATGGCCGGCGCAACGATACGTCGAAGGTACTCGCGTACTGGCGTGAAATGACTAGGATCGCGCGTATTGACGCCATGCATATAAATAATAGGCATTGGCAAACTCCATCCGCGAGACAGTAGTCGTGCCGTTGGACGGGATCAAGGTCGACGTAAGATGCAGATGGCCATGGTGAGCCGTCGCCAAGGACATAGCCTACGCGACGGCGCCGTCGTCGACGAGGCCGAGCGCGGCGAGGACCCCGTCAACGAGAAGTTCGAGAAGACGCGCGCCGACGCGACGCTGTCGGCCGACGAGCGGCAGTTTCTGGCCGACGCCATCGTGCGCGTGAGAGCGGGGCGCGACCGCATCCGCGACCTGAGGCATTCGCGGCACGAGAAGCGGCGGGTTCGGCGTCGCGGCTTGCTCGGTAGGCAAGCCATAGGGTCATCCCGGACGAGCGAAGCGATGATCCGGGATCGGTGCGCTTCCCCCGTCCCGAAGAGGGCACCGCTTCCGGGTTCGCCTTCGGCGTCCCCTGGAATGACGGCGCAGCCGGCCGCGACAGCATCAGCTCGTCGCGTCGCAGGTCGAGCCCGGCAGCGGGGCGAACGGCGCATTGATGCGCAGCTCCATGTCTGCGCGCGCATCGTAGCCGACATAGAGCACGGAGAGGATGAGGTCGGCGAGCGCGCGGTAGTCGGGCCGCGCGCCGACCTTGCGATCCAGGCTGAAGTTGCCCTTGCTGTCGTCGGTGGAGAAGCCGAGGCGGGCGAGGCCGGGCGATCGCGGCGGGCGACAGGTGCGCCGTGCGCGGCGTTCCCGCCTTCGCCTCGTAGAAGCCGGAGGCCGCCTCGCAATAGAGCCACATGACCTTGTCGTGGAACTTACACTGCACGTAGTTCCCGCCTGGCATCGAGACCGCGATGAAGCGGTGGCGATCGCTCGCTGGGTCCCCCCAATCATGGATCCGCACGAGCCGATCGAAGATGGGGCAGCGGTACTTGACGAGTAGCGCGCGGAGGTCAGGCGGCCGATCCGCGGCGCGCGCGAGGGGCGCGGCGAGGAGGAAGAAGGCGAGGACATAGTTGCTTTACAAACATACGTTCGTACGCAGTGCCTGCGCGCCGGCGCGGGAACAGCCTTACAAGGCACGGCGGCAGAACAACCCTCGGGCGAAGCCTTGTCAATGATCTGCGACCGGCGGGGAGGGTTCGGGTCGGCCGTTCCTCGCAAGGCAGGCTCCGCCGCCGGCGGCGAGGGCTGGGCGGCCCGGTCATTCCGGAAGTGCGCGGTTCTCCGCGCCTCGCAGGCGGTCGAGCGGGCGCGCCTCACACCAGCGGTGTAGTCGCTCGCTCTCCTGGCCACCTCGCGAGGTCGCCGTTCGCCGTCAAATCCCGTCGGTCCGGCAGCCCCGTACGCCGACATTCGCTCGTCCGGCGTCCACGCACGCCGACACCGCACGCCCGCCCGTCGGCCCTGCCGAACAATAACGGTAATGATACCTATATCGATCGAAGCGATCCGGCAAGCGCCGCCTTCGCGGCTTCGACGTCGAGCCGCATCTGCGTCGTCAGCGCCGCGAGCCCGTCGAACTTTTCCTCGCCCCTGAGCCAGGCGATAAAGTCGACCTCCATTGTCTTGCCGTAGAGATCGCCGGAAAAATCCAAGAGAAAAACCTCGAGCAGCGGCCGGCCGTCGGCCCTCGACTGTCGGGCGGCGGCCGTAGCTCGCCACGGCGTCGTGCGTCACGCCCGTCGACCTCGGCGCGCACGGCGTAGATGCCGTGGCGCAGGCGGCAGCTCGGATCGGCCTCGAGATTGGCGGTCGGGAAGCCGAGCGTGCGGCCGAGCCTCTGGCCGCCGCGCACGGTGCCTGTGATCGCATAGGGATGGCCGAGCAGCTTCGCCGCGCTGGCGACGTCGCCGCGCTGCAGCGCCGCGCGCGTGGCGGTCGAGGAGGCCGCGACGATCGGCCCGTCGCCGTCGGCGTCGAGCCGCTCGACAACGACGACCTCGAACCCGTGCGCCTTGCCCGCCGCCTCGAGAAAGGCCGGCGTGCCGCCGCGCGCCTTGCCGAAATGGAAGTCGTAGCCGACGACCACCGCCGCCGCGGCGAGCCGCTCGACCAGGATGCGCGCGACGAACTCCTCCGCGGAAAGGGTCGCCAGCGCCGCGTCGAAGGTGAGCACGACCATGCCGTCGAGGCCGAGGCTTTCGAGGAAGCGCGCCTTGGCATCCTGCGGGGTGAGGCGGAAGATCGTGCCCGGGCCGCCGAAATAGTCGCTCGGATGCGGCTCGAAGGTCTGCACGACGCAGGGGCGGCCATACGCCTCGGCCAGCGCCTTGGCGCGCTCGATCACCGCCTTGTGACCGCGGTGGATGCCGTCGAAATTGCCGATCGCCAGCACGGGACGGGCGAGGCCCTCGGGCAGGCTCGCGGGGTCGATGGCGAGAACGAAGCGCCGCGTCGGTTCGGGATCGGCCAAAGTCCAACCAGGGTGAGGGCAGAGGGATCCTGCTATTACCCCTCGTCAAGCATAAGGGCAAAGCGGCCGGCCGCGCGACGCTGCGTCACGCGGCGCCGGCGATTTCGCGGACCGTCTTAAGGGATTGGCAATCGCCTTGCCCCCTATTGGCGGAGACCGACGCGTGCGCGCCGGCGCCGGCAGCCCCGCCGAAAAGCGAAGCCGGAACGCGGAGAGTTGCCATGACCGCCGATTTCCAGATGCCTATTCTCGTCGTCGACGACTACCAGACGATGGTGCGCATCATCCGCAACCTTCTCAAGCAGATCGGCTACGAGAACGTCGACGACGCCTCGAACGGCGAGGAGGCGCTGCGCAAGATCCGCGAGAAGTCCTACGGTCTCATCATCTCCGACTGGAACATGGAGCCGATGACTGGCTTCCAGCTCCTGCAGAAGGTTGCGCGAGGCGCGCGGCTCGGCCGACATCCCCTTCATCATGGTCACGGCCGAATCGAAGACGGACAACGTGGTCTCGGCGCGCCGGGCCGGCGTCAGCCATTACATCATCAAGCCGTTCAACGCGTCGACTCTGAAGGCCAAGATCGACGCCGTCTTCGCGGCGGCGGCGGCTTAGAGCCGCTCCCGGAGGCGTGCACGCCTCGTGCACGCGCGGACGAGGCGTCGCCGCCCCTCTCCTACCACCTCAGCATCGGTAGCGCAGCGAGCGGTCGCGCGTTCTTCTCCGCCAGCAGCAGCGCCAATGCCGCCGTATCGAGCGCCGCGGCACGATCGCCCCGCGTGTAGCGCATCGCGATGGATCCCCGAGGTGACGAACAGCGCGTCGAAACCCATCGTCGCCGCCCCTGCCAAGTCTGTATGCACCGCAATCGCCGATCGCCAGCAACCGCGCGGACGGAACTGCTCCGCACCGCTCGCGCGCCAGGCCCAGCGCGCGCTCGTAGATCACCGGATAGGGCTTGCCCGCCTGCACGACCGTGCCGCCGATCGCAGCGTAGCGCGCCGCGATGGCACCGGCGCAATAGACGAGCGTGTCGCCGACCTCGACCACCATGTCCGGATTGGCGCAGACGAGGTCGAGCCCCCTGCTCCGCAAGGCGCGCAGGCTCGCATCGTAATCCTCCGGCCGCTCGCCGGTCTCGTCGAGGCCGATGCAGATCGCCATCTCGGCCGCCTCGATCGGCACCAGGCGCGGCGGCCGCGGGCCGAGGCGCGCCGCCTCCGTGTAAATGGCATATTCGCCGCCGGGGCCGATGCTGAAGAGCGGCAGACAGCCGGCGGCGACGATGAGGTCGATGGTCACGTCGCCCGATGTCGCGATCGCGTCGTAGGCGTCGCGCGGCACGCCGAGCCGGTCGAGCCGGCGGGCGACCTGCGAGGCGGGTGCCGGCGCGTTGGTGATCAGCACCACGGTGCCGCCGGCCTGGCGGAAACGCCGCAGCGCATCGACGGCCGGC
Organism: Melastoma dodecandrum; assembly: GCA_029817715.1. Taxonomy (NCBI): domain Eukaryota; kingdom Viridiplantae; phylum Streptophyta; class Magnoliopsida; order Myrtales; family Melastomataceae; genus Melastoma; species Melastoma dodecandrum. The sequence goes on from JARUPY010000416.1 coordinate 79,316, forward strand.
GGATGGTGCGCGACGCCGTTGTGCACGACGCCCCACACGTCGCAGAGGATCAGGTCGTAGGCGGGCGCGAGGTCGGCGAGGCCCAGGTCGAGGCGGGGCAGATAGGGGTCAATCATCGGCGGTGGGGCGATGCTTTCGATTTCGTCATGGCCGCGGCTCTCCGAGGACAAGCCGGCCGCAACCTCGGACGAATATAGTCAGAAAGGCTTCGCCGCCCTGATCCTGCGTGCCGCCTTCTCGGCTTGGCGCATCGCCGCATCCGCCGCCGGGCGCGCGACCATGAGCGCGGCGGGCGGCGGACGTGGCGCTGCGCCAGGTCTCGGGCGCCGTCGTCGCGGGACGCTCGTCGTCGAGCACCGCGCGCAAGCTCGCCCTCATGGCTTCGTCGTCCTGCATGGACCCGAGCCGCTCCTGCAAGGCCTCGAGGCCGTCGCGTAGCCTTGCGTAGCCGGGCCGGCCGGCGCCAAGCCCACGGACCTCGCCGAACAGCTCGAGATCGTAGCGCAGCGTCTTCGCCTCCTTGCGGATGTCGTGCAGCCCGCGCGGCGACTGCTTGGGCAAGTCCCGCACCCGCCCGCCAAGGTCGCGCCGCCGCGCGGCGAGCCCGCGGCGCACGAAGCCGCGATAGCCACCACGACGCCGCGAGCGCCTGACCCCGTCGATCGAGAAGGCGAGAAGCTCGACCAGCAGCAGACGCCAGCGCGGCGAGGCGAGCGCCTCGCGCAGCCGCGCATGCGCCACGCCGCGCCGCTCGCGCATGACATGGGCGAGCGCCGGCGCGCCGGAAAGCAGCGGGTCGCGGGTCGCCGGATCGAGCAGCGTCTGCTGGAGGACGTCGGCGTCGCGCGCCGCGCCCAGAAGCCGCGCGAGCCAAGCCATCTCGCGGCGCAGCCGCGTGGCGCCCTTGCGGCGCAGGATCGGCGCGAAAAGGTCGAAGGCGGCGCGCAGCCGGCGGAGCGCGATGCGCGAGCGGTGCACGGCCTCGCCATCCGCCTCGATCTCTCGCTGGCCGGCGACGAGGGCGGCGTTGCGGGTGAGCGCATGCAGGCAGGCCTGGACGATCGCCTCGAAGGCCTCGTGCATGCGCATGCCGGGCTCGAGCGCGAGGTCGATATCCTTGGTGGGACGTCCCCATTCAAGATGCGCGACGGCGAAGCCACGCTCCGACTTGCTGGCGAGGCTTAGGACCAGCGGAAGGTCCGCGACGAGATCGCGCGCGACATCGAACAGCGCGGACGGGCGCCCCTGCTTGCTCTCGAGCTCGAGCTCGCTCACCTCGATGGCAAGGCCGTCGGCGCGGATCGCGCCACGGTCGAGCGCCGCCTCGATCTCGTTCGCGCCGTGCCGCAGCGGAAACGTCGCCCGCGTCACATCGACGGTGAAGCGTGGCGCGAGCGCGCCGTCGACCGCCTCGAGCAGTCCCTCCAGCGGCGTCCCGCGCAGGGGCGTCATGTCGGGCCGCGGGCCCGTGACGGGATGCTCCCACTCGGCGCGATCGACGATCGAGCCTGCCGCCTGCTTCAGGGTCTGGACGGTGCCCCCCTCGCCCTTTCGCACACGCAACGTGACGCGCGCACTGCGCAATCGCTCGTCGGGCGTATCGAAATAGGTCGAAGAGAGGTGGCGGAGCTGGCGGTCGCGTAGGGCCGGCATCAAGGCAGGGTGAGCCACCAGCGCCTCGCAGGCGGAGGGGTCGATCGAGAATTTTCAGCTCGAATTCCCGGTCACCCGACAAGAGCGGCTCCTTTGCACGTCGTCATACGATCGTCATAGAGCAGCCGCGGAGCGCGGGCCAGCGACCCTCGCGCGAGCCGTTCCCCGAGCCTTCGGACATGATGTAGATTAGGACAGAAATTTTATATTATCTGGCCGCCATGGACCATCGTCCTCCTGTCCCTGCCCGGTATACTTCTCTAACAACAACGCGATCACGCGACGCCGGATGCGCCGCACGTTCAGGAGAGATGCACAATGAGTATCGAAGGTGGATGCTTCTGCGGAGCCGTACGCTACAAGGCCGACGGTGAGGCGGCGATGAAGGGCCTGTGCCACTGCCGCCAGTGCCAGTACCACGCCGGCGGAGGCGCCAATCATTTCATGGGCATGCCGGCCTCGGGCTTCAGCTATACGAAGGGCACGCCGAAAAGCTTTACGCGCAAGGACGCGCCTGTGTTCACCGCGACCCGCGAGTTCTGCGGCGAGTGCGGCGTCCATCTCATCACCCGGGCCGACCCGCTGCCCGACGTCGTCTTCGTGAAGGTGGGGACGCTCGATGACCCATCCGTCTTCGGCAAGCCGGACGTTGCGATCTTCATGAGCGACAAGCAGCCATTCCACCACGTCGCCGAAGGTATCGCCACCTTCGACAAAATGCCGCCGCTTTAAGCGGTTCGTGACGGCGGCGCCGTCATGAAGGCGTCGCCCATATATCTCTCGCGGCCGATCGGGCCGCGTGGAGATGCTTTATGATCGACTTCTACTACAACAGCGGACCGAACCCGATGAAGGTCGCCCTCCTGCTGGAGGAGACCGGCCTGCCCTACAAGCCGATCCCGCGCGACATGTTGAAGGGCGAGCAGTTCGATCCCGCATTGCTGGCGGTCAATCCGAACGGCAAGGTGCCGGCGATCGTCGACGGGACGACACGCGTCTTCGATTCGAACGCCATCCTGCTCTACCTCGCCGAGAAGACGGGCAAGTTCCTGCCGCCCGACACGCCCGTCGCGCGCGGCGATCTGCTGTCGTGGCTGATGTTCGTCGCCACCGGCATCGGCCCCTATTCCGGGCAGGCGGTGCACTTCAAGCATTTCGCGCCGGAGCCGAAGGACTACGCCGTCAATCGCTACAGGCGCGAGGTCGAACGCCACTACAAGGTGCTCGATGCGCGCCTCGCATCCCGCCGCTACCTGCTGGGCGACACCTATACGATCGTCGACATGGCGATGTGGGGATGGGCGCGCATGCTCCCGCGCGCCGTCGGCGAGGGCGCCTACGATCCGATCCCCAACGTGAAGCGGCTGTTCGACGAGATCTCGGCGCGCCCTGCCGCAAAAGCGGCGGAGGCGCTGCGCGCGCGAGCCATACCTGGAAGACGGACTTCGACGCCGAGGCGGCCCACCACATGTTCCCGTCGAACCGGCCGAAGGCATAGGGCGAATCCTCCTCCGCGCAGCGGGGGAGGGGGACCGCCGAAGGCGGTGGAGGGGGCAGCCACCGCCCGAACGCCGGTCGTTTGCTATCAAGCCACTCGAAGAAATCCACAGATCGAGGCGGCCGCCGCCCCCTCCACCATCCTTCGGATGGTCCCCCTCCCCCGCTTCGCGGAGGAGGATCAGCGCGGCGATTTAGAGCAGCCCCTCGAGCCCCTCGAGATCGACGTACCCCTTCACGAACGCCTTGCCGGACACACGCTCGTGCGGCGCGTCCGGCTCCCCGAGATCGCGGACCACGCTCGTTGCCGCCGACAGATTCTCGTGCGCGAGATAGAAGCTCGGCGTCGCCACCACCGCGAGGCCGGCGTCGAGCGCGGCCCGCACGCCGTTGGCCGAATCCTCGAAGGCCACTGCATCGGCCGCCGCGACGTCCAGCATCCGCAGCGCCTCGACGTAGATCGCCGGGTCCGGCTTCTTGCGCGCCACCATGTCGCCAGCGGCGATGGCGAACCAACGCAGGCTTGCCTCGCCCAAGGTCGCGCGCAACAGCGCCTCGACGTTGGCCGGGGTCGTCGTGGTGGCGATGGCGAGCTTCAAGCCGCGCTCGCGCGATTCGCCGATCAGCCGCTCGACACCGGGGCGCAGGCGCAGCGCGCCCTCGGCCATGAGGTCGAGATAGGCTTGCGTCTTCGCCTTGTGCATGTCGGCGACGCGCTCGCGCAAGTCGTCGCGCGCCGGATGCGCGTCGTCGATGTAGCGCAGCATCCGCTCCTTGCCGCCGGTGGTGGCGAGGAGCCTGGCGTAGAGGTCGCGGTCCCAGTCCCAGTCGAGGTCGAAACGCGTGAAGGTGCGGTTGAAGGACTGGCGATGCAATTCCTCCGTCTCGGCCAAGGTGCCGTCGACGTCGAAGATCAGGGCTTTGAGTGCCATCACGCGGACCGGTGCGCCGGATCGGTGTGGTAGGCAACGATCGTATCGACGACCTGCGCCGATCCGAAAACCAGCGGCGAGCGCTCGTGCACATCCTTGGCGACGAGGTCGAGGATGCGGGTGCGCCCGTCCGTCGCCTTGCCGCCGGCGTGCTCGACGAGGAACGCGATCGGGCTCACCTCGTAGAGCAGGCGCAGCCGCCCTGCCCCGTAGCCCTTGCGCGCGTCGCGCGGATACAGGAACACCCCGCCACGCATCAAGATGCGGTAGGCGTCCGCCACCATCGAGGCGATCCAGCGCATGTTGTGATTGCGCGAGAGCCGGCCCTCCTCGCCCTTGAAACAGTCGTCGATATAGGCGCGCACGGCCGGGTCCCAGTGCCTGTAGTTCGAGGCGTTGATCGCGAACTCGTGCGAATCGTCGACGATCTCGAGGGGCCGGTCGATCCGCACGAAATCGCCCGAGCGCGGGTCGAGGATGAAGGCGACGGTCGGGCCACCGACCGAGAGCACGAAGATCGTCTGCGGACCGTAGACGACGAAGCCGGCGGCGCGCTGGTTGCGGCCCGGCTGCATGAAATGCGCGGCGTCCGAGGCCGCGTCCGGCAGCGCCGGCAGGATCGAGACGATGGTGCCGATCGATACGTTGGCGTCGATGTTGGACGATCCGTCGAGCGGATCGATGGCGACGACGAGCGGCGCACCTGCATTGAGCCGCTTCGGCTCGGCCAGCTCCTCCGAGACGACGACGGCGACGGGGGCCGCAGCAAGCGCTTCCATGAAGAGCTTGTTGGTGAGGAGGTCGAGCGCCTTTTGGACATCGCCGTCCGAGTTCTTGGAGCCGCCTTGCGGCATGGCGTCCGGCGACAGCGGTCCGAGCCGGATCTGCTCGGCGAGCGCCGCGGAGGCCTTGGCGACGGCGCGCAAGGTCTCGGCGCGGGCGCGAGGCGCGCATCATCCGCCGTCGCTGCGGCGAGATAGGCGTCGAGGCTCTTTTGCGTCTGCGAATCCGGCATTGCAGGCTCTCCATTGCGCGCGATCAGGCGCGCTTCAGGCGGGCGGACGTCTCGCCGCGCACGAGAGGCGCGCGACAGCGACTGGCGCCATGAAGAGCACGACCGGGTCGTCGAGCCGATCGAGATAGTCGCGAAACGCGGGGCTGACAACGTCGCGATCCTGCCTTTCGAAGTCGGTCGCCCGTGTCCGTCGGCTTTCAGCGTAAGCGAGCGATGGCGCCTCGACCCGCTGCAAGGCCGCGGCGCGATAGGCAAAATCTATCAGTAGAAAAAATGATGCATATTGATCTTATGCGCAAAAAAAATTTAGTTCGGTCGCATCGAGCCTGCTCAGGATCTTCTTAATGCGTCGCCTCACCTTGAAGCAATTGCAGACCGTCCGTGCCGTGGCTCAAAGCGGTACGATCGCGACCGCGGCCGATATCCTCCGCGTCACCCCCGCGGCGCTCACCGCCCGCATCAAGCTGCTGGAGAGCGATGTCGGCCTCGCCTTCTTCGATCGGGCGGGCGGGCGGCTGCGGCTCACCGATGCCGGGCAGGAAGTGGTCAACACGACCGTTCGCATGGAGATGCTGCTGGTCGAGCTCGGCAACACGCTCGCCGCCATCAAGGGCAAGCATGCCGGGCGCGTGTCGTTCGGTGTGGTCTCCACCGCCAAATATTTTGCGCCGCGCCTGCTCGCCGCCTTCTCTAAGAAGAATCCGCGCATCGAGCTGTCGCTCTCGATCGGCAATCGCCAGGAGACGATCCGGCAGTTGCGCGACTACGCGACCGACATCGTGCTGATGGGCCAGCCGCCGAGCGACTTCCCCGTCGTCAGCCAGCCGATCGGCGAGCACCCGCAGGTGGTGATCGCGCCGCTCGACCACCCGCTTGTCGGACGACACGGCCTCGAGCGGTGTGACCTCGCCGGAGAGCTTCATCATCCGCGAGGAGGGATCGGGCACGCGCACCGTGTTCGACTATTTCTTCGACGGCGTGCAGGTGCACCGCCCGCATATCAAGTTCGAGATCGGCTCCAACGAGACGATCAAGCAGGCGGTGATGGCCGGGCTCGGGCTGAGCCTCATCTCGGCGCACACGATCGAGGCCGAGCTCGCCGCCGGGCGACTGGCGGTGCTCGACGTGAAGGGCCTGCCCATCGTGCGGCAATGGTTCCTGGTTCGCCGGGCGAACTGGTCGCCGACGCCGATCGGCGAGGCGATCTGGGACTTCGCCACCGCGCACGCTGGAGATTTCATGCCGGAGCTGCCCGTCGCGGCGGAGCTCGAACCGGCGTGATTCGCAAGGCAAGGTGAACGCGATTTCATGCAACGCCGTGCGCCGCGCCGCCATTCTACCTATGGATCGGGCGCGTCGAGAAGACACATTTCCAACGCGGTCGCGCGCCGACGGTCCGTTGGAGATCGAACGATGTTGAACAGGAACAAGCTGGTCGCGGCGCTCGCCGCGACGACCTTCCTTGCGGCCGGTGGCGCCTATGCCGCCGATCAGGTGGCGAATCCGGCGGCAACCCAGACCGCCCTCACCAAGGACGCAGGCAAGCTCTCGGCCGATGGCGTGCGCGCCTACAACGACGTCGCGTTGACGCGGCTCGCCATCTTCGACGGCCGGGTCGCCGCGGCGAAGAAATACGTCGACGAGGCGGACACCGACTTCGCCAAGGCGAAGGCAGACGAGAGCGTGTTCAAGCAGGCCGAGGCCGAGCTGCGGTCGCCCGTATCGAAGGCTGGCGACGAGGCGGCCACAAATGATTCCACCGGCGACAAGGCCGCGGCGAAGGCGGACGACAAAGCCGCCGACGCGAAGACGCCGAAGCGATGGCTGCCGGTCGACGCGGAGATGATCTTCAACGAGGACTTCACCGCCAATCCGAAGAAGGCGGCCGCGGTCGCCGACGCGAACAAGAGCCTCGCCAAGGGCGACAAGCAGGGCGCGATGGAGAAGCTCAAGCTCGCCGATGTCGACGTCGACTACATCATGGCGGTCGTGCCTCTCGACCAGACGCTGACGGACGTGCATCAGGCCGCGACGCTGGTCGCCGACGGCAAGTACTACGAGGCGAGCCAGATGCTGCGTCAGGTGCAGGACAGCACGCGCTTCGACCTGCTAGACATCTCCCGCACGCCCAAGACGGGCAGCCCGCCCCCTGCGAAGACCGAGGCTCCGACAACGCACTGAGGAGTGACGGTGCGGCGGCGCTCGCCGTCGCACGCACCGCGCGTCGGCGCTCGAAGCGCATCACTCCAGAGGCTTCTCGATGGGCGACCCGAACGACGGATCGCCCATCATGAGTCGGCGCTTAAGCCGGTTGATCGCCTCGATCTGCAGCTCGCTCGGCTCGCTATAGGCGCCGGCCACCTTGCGCAGCATCTCGATCAGCTGCAGCCGCTCGTCGGGGGTCAGCTTGGCCCGCAGCATCGGTACCAGCTCGTCGGCGACCGGCGAGAAGACGCGGTTCTGCTCTGTGTAGCTCCAGGCGCGCACGAAGATCGTCTCGATGTTCGAGATGCCGAGCGGGTCCTCCATCAGCTCCATGATCTGCGTCTTTTCGGCCGCCGTGACGGGCGCGCCGGTGCGCACCAGCTGCAGCATGAGGATGGTGGCGGCGAGCCGTGGATCCTGCACCCGCTCGAGCCGCGTGCCGAAGATCGTCAGGCCGGCGTTTGCGGGCATGGCGCTGGAGCCCTTTCGTGTCGCGGTCGAGATCCTTGACGGCCTGGACGGTATGCACGGCGTATTTCGCTCGCCAGATCCAATAGGCGAGGCCGCCGAGGATCGCGGCAAAGGCAACCAGCTCCGGCATGAATACCGCTCCTGGATGAAAATGAATAGGTGTCGACTGTCGTCGATAAGCGTGACGGGGAGATTACGCGGATGGGTGGCGCTCTCCAAGCGCTTTGCCCGGCAACGAGCACGTGCTCGACCGGCTTGGTCTCGCAAGAAGCATCGCGAGACAGCGTCTCAATCGAGCGAACTCAGCACGAGCTCGCTGGCCTGCTCCAGCTTTGCAGCCAGGTCGTCGGCGACCCCTGCGTCTCGCAGGACACGACCGATCGGATGGAACGCGACGAGTACCCGCCCGTGCGCATCCTCGCGCACGAGAAGGCGCATCGGCAGGTCGAGCGCGGCGCGTGGCGACGCGAGCATGGCGGGCGTGCCGCCGCGCGGATTGCCATAGACGAGCACGGTGGTCGGCGGCATGGTCATGTCGACGTCGCGAGCGGCGGCGGCGTGGTCGATGCGCGCGAAAATCGTCATGCCGGCCTGCTCGATGGCCTGCTCGAGGCGCGCGAGCGTCGGCGCGAAAGGCTCCTTTGCTGCGCGCTCGACATAGTATTCGCCGCCTCGAGGCTCATGGTCTCCGTTTTCCAAGGGCATTCTCCCTACCAGGGCCGTGCTCAATCGGTCGTCGCAGGACCCGCTCGACACGGCCAACCGCCTCCTGTATAGGCCCGCTTCAACTCAGAACAGCGTCCCGAAACGCTCGCCCGCACAGGGCGGAACGGCCAGGATTTATCCGATGAACATCATCCAGCAGCTCGAAGCCGAGCAGGCGACGAAGCTCGCCGAGAAGCGTGCCACCCCGGAATTCCAGCCCGGCGACACGCTCATCGTCAACGTCAAGGTGAAGGAAGGCGAGCGCACCCGCGTCCAGAATTACGAGGGCGTGTGCATCGCGCGCAACGGCGGCGGCCTCAACGAAAGTTTTACGGTCCGCAAGATTTCCTACGGCGAGGGCGTCGAGCGCGTGTTCCCCATCGTGTCCCCCTCGATCGATTCGATCAAGGTCGTGCGGCGCGGCAAGGTGCGGCGCGCCAAGCTCTATTATCTGCGCGACCGTCGCGGCAAGTCGGCCCGCATCGCCGAACGCGCAGAATCGCCCGCGGCGAAGGCGGCGCGAGAGGCCGCGAAGAAGGAGGCCAAAGCCTCCGCGAAGGCGGCAAAGGCTAAGGCTGCGGACAAGCCGGCGGCAGAGTAGCTCCGAAATAAGCTTACTCCGAAGTCATGGGTCGACGCCCAGCAATGCGATGTCGAGCGCGGGCCCGGCTGCTCGAAGCTGCTTGTCCAGCGAGGCCAGCGGCAGCTGACGACGTTGCGCCAACTCGAGATAGGCCGCGTCGTAGAGCGTCAGACTGAAGCGATCGGCAAGCTGCAATGTCGTCGTCCACGCATAGCCGTCGCTGTCGGGATCGACGCTGATCGGAAGTGCCCCAAGTTGCTTTGGGGCGCTATCACGATAGCCGGCGTCGATCCGCTTGCGACGGATCGCCATTTGCAGGCCGTTGGCGACCTCCAGGCGCCAGAGCGGCGGGACCACAGCGCCGATATCGGTGATCTGGTCCAATACAGCGTCGGCGCTCGGCGTGCGTTCATCCTCGAAATACCAGGATAGAGTCAGCGTGGCATCGACGACTAGGCTCACCGCCGGCCTTCCGAGATGAGGTCTTTGAGGGCGACCTTGCCGAGGGTCACGCCTTTGCGCATCGCTCGTATGGAAGCTGCGGCGCGGCGCGCGCGCTCAGGATCGGCGATCGCTTGCGAGGGAACGAGCCGCGCGACGGGCTTGCCACGGCGGGTTACGATGACTTCTTCGCCGGCCTCGACCCTGTCGAGCAGCTGGCCCAGCTTGTTCTTGGCTTCAAAAGCACCGATCCCACGCATGGCATTCCCCATGAGCTAGACTGTCAACTAGCTTACCGAAGCCCAGGTGAAAAGGTCGCCCCTCGATCGCAGACGTCGTCGCAGACGTTACTATGCTGCTAGCGTATGCCCATACGGGCAACGGTTGACCTCCACCGTCAGATGCGACAGGCCGCGCACCCCAGCGAGCCGGCGCTTGTAGATCTCGGGCTCGGCCGGGTGGTCGGAGACGAGCGCCAGGATCACGCCGACGTGACCCGGGCCAAGGCGCCAGAGGTGCAGGTCGGCCACCTTGTCGCCGCCGATCTCGACCGCCGCGCGGATCTCTTCCGCGAGCGTGCGGCTCGGCACGATGTCGAGCAGCACGGCGCCGGCGCTGCGCACGAGGCTCACGGCCCAGGACAAGATCACGACGGTGCCGATGAGACCCATCAGCGGATCGAGCCAGGTCCAGCCGAAGAGTCGCCCCGCCGACAGCGCGGCGATCGCCAGGACGGAGGTCAGCGCATCGGCCAGCACATGGATATAGGCGGCGCGGAAGTTCGTGTCGCGGGTTGGCGCCGCATGCATGTGGTCGTCGTGCGCGTGCCCATGATGGTGGTGCGCGGCATGACCGTGATGGTCGTGCCCATGGCTGTCGCCGCCGTGCAGCAGCCAGACGCTGGCGACGTTCACGGCGAGGCCCAGCACCGCGATCGGGATCGCCTCCGCGAACGCGATCGGCACGGGCGCCACGAGCCGCGCGATGCTCTCGGCGCCGATGTAGAGCGCGATCATCGCCAGGATGATCGCGCTGGCGAAGGCCGCCAGATCCCCGAGCTTGCCGGTGCCGAAGGCGAAGCGCGGGTCGTGCCGGTGCGTGCGCGCAAAACGGTAGGCCAGCGCGGCGATGCCGAGCGCGGCGACATGCGTCGACATGTGCCAGCCGTCGGCGACCAGCGCCATCGAGCCGAACAGCGTGCCGCCGACGATCTCGGCCACCATCATGGCCGCGGTGAGCGCCACGACCATCATGGTGCGCCGCTCGTTGCGCGCATGCGCCTCGCCGAGGAAGGCATGATCGTGCTGATATCGATCCATCGTGTGGCTGTGCATCGCGTCATCCTGACCTGATAGGGGGGTACCCTATAGCGGAAGGCGTCGCGATGCATCCCCACTGCTCGGTCACGCTCGGTTTCCGCTTCTTCCCGCTTGCGGGAGAAGGGGAAGTCCCAGCGCCCTACCCGTCCTTCCATTCGAAACTGCGCTCGACCGCCTTCGACCACGACGCGGTGAGTGCCTTGCGCGTCTTCCTGCCCATCTTCGGGTGCCAGCGATGGTCGACGCCCCAATTGTCGGCGAGCTCGGCGGTCGACTTCCAATAGTCGGTGGCCAAACCGGCGGCGTAGGCGGCGCCGAGCGCCGTCGTCTCGGTGATCTTCGGCCGCACCACCGGCACGTCGAGGATGTCGGCCTGGAACTGCATCAGCAGATCGTTGGCCACCATGCCGCCGTCGGAGCGCAGCTCCTTGATCGGGATCTTCGAATCCTTCTCCATCGCCACCAGCACGTCGCGGGTCTGGTAGGCGGTGGATTCGAGCGCGGCGCGGGCGATGTGGCCCTTGTTGGCGTAGCGCGTCAGCCCGGCGACCACCCCTCGCGCGTTCTCCTTCCAGTGCGGCGCGTAGAGGCCGGAGAAGGCGGGCACGAAATAGACGTCGCCGTTGTCCTCGACCGTGCGCGCCAGGGCCTCGATGTCGGGCGCGGTCTTGATCAGCCCGAGGTTGTCGCGCAGCCATTGCACGAGCGAGCCGGTGACGGCGATCGAGCCCTCGAGCGCATAGACGGGCTTGGCGTCGCCGAGCTTGTAGGCGAGCGTGGTGACGAGGCCGGCCTTCGACTGCACCGGCTTGTCGCCCGTGTTCAGCAGCATGAAGCAGCCGGTGCCGTACGTGTTCTTCGCCTCGCCGGGCTCGAACGCGACCTGGCCGAACGTCGCCGCCTGCTGGTCGCCGAGCACGCCGGCGATCGGCACGCCCGCGAACGGCGCCTTGCTCTCGCCGTACACCTCGGACGACGAGCGGATCGCCGGCAGCATGTCGGGCGGGATGTCGAAGGCGCGCAGCATGCTCTCGTCCCACGCCAGCGTCTTCAGGTTCATGAGCTGGGTGCGGCTGGCGTTGGTGACGTCGGTGACGTGCAGGCCGCCGTCCTTGCCGCCGGTCAGGTTCCAGATCATCCAGCTGTCGATGGTGCCGAAGAGCACGTCGCCGGCGCGCGCCTTCTTCCGTGCGCCCTTCACGTTGTCGAGCAGCCAGCGCAGCTTGAGCCCGGCAAAATAGGAGGCGAGCGGCAGGCCGGTGATCTTGCGGCAGCGGTCGATGCCGCCGTCCTTCGCGAATCTGGCGACGAGCGCGTCGTTGCGGGTGTCCTGCCAGACGAGCGCGTTGTGCAAGGGCTTGCCGGTGGCGCGGTCCCAGATAAGGGTCGTCTCGCGCTGGTTGGTGATGCCGATGGCCTTGAGGCGTTTGGGCTCGATCTCCGCCTTCTTGCAGGCCTCGCGCATCACGAGCTGCGTGTTGTGCCAGATCTCCTGCGGGTCGTGCTCGACCCAGCCGGGTTTGGGAAAGCTCTGCTCGTGCTCGCGCTGGGCGACGGACTTGATGGTCCCGCGCCTGTCGAAGACGATGAAGCGCGACGACGTCGTCCCCTGGTCGATCGCGCCGACAAACTCGGCCATTGGCTCTCCTCCAGCTCCGTCCCTCGTCTTGGTGGCGAAGGTTTGCCGGCGCACATTTAGCGGCGCCCGATCGCGATCCTATCGTGTCCTTCGTCGCCCCTACGACCAAATTTCCGTCCGGTCCCGAGACCTTCGGGCGATGCGGGAGTGACGGCGGACGTCTATCTCGGCGGCAACACAGCGGCCGGCGCGCATCTCGCGTCCTCAATCTTTCAGCCAAGTCGACGTCTCGGTGGTTCTGGCCACCGACGACGCCGCGCGCCACCGCGCATCAAGATAAGGAGGCGACCCATGGGGTCCGTTTTCGTCAACTGGTCGGGCGGCTGCGCGGACGCCGCCCGACGCGAGGCGCTTTCCGCGAGGATCGTCGCGCTGGGCGACCAGTCGCACGGCAATTTCGCGGAGCCGCCGCCGCGCCTGCAATGGTACGGCGAGGCGCACCGGGGCCGCATCGTCGTTGACCGCGGCGTCTTCGCGCCGGACGCCGACCTCGCGGCGCTGCCGACCGCCTACGAGGCGCCACCGCGCGGGCCGATCTCGCTCGGCAACCCATTGGTTGCGGAGACGAAGGAGGTCAAAGACGACCTGCTTGTCGTCCCGGAAGTCGTGCTCGAAGGGGCAGCGTTCCGGCTCTACGACGGGCGCGGGCTCTATGCCAACGATCTCGTGAGCTTCGTCTTCGCGCGCTTCCCCGAGCACCCCGAGCTGGGCTGCCGGCTCGTCGAGGTGACTGATCGCGAGGGTTGCCGTGCGATCGACAACGAGGCGGTCGCCGGTGCCGACCTCTACCTCGGTCAGCCGGACATCCACCTGCGCTATTATTGCGAGGAGTGGATGGACTGGCTGCTCGCGGCCGTGAAGATCTTCTACGCGCCGGACCTCGTCTACTGGCGCTACGAGGGCCAGCCGGGCTTCGACAAGATCGCGGCCGAGATCGCCGCGCTGGAGCCGGAGACGGCGGAGGCGACCCTGTTCGCCTATCTGGGCCATCGGCTCGACCAGGAGGTCGAGAGCTGGCGCGAGCGGGCGTCGCAGGCGAGCGCCTTCTGGGCGATGGCGCGCAAGGTAGCTGATTCAGACGACGCGTCGGGGTAGCCGGCGCGTCGTCCTTCTCCCGCTTGCGGGAGAAGGGGAAGCCTCGCCTATTTCCGCTCGATCCCGGCGATCGCCTCCGCGAAATCCTTCGCCGCGAATGGTTCGAGGTCGTCGGCTGTCTCGCCGACGCCGATGAAGTGTACGGGCAGCTTGAACTTGTCCGTGATCGCCACGAGGATGCCGCCGCGAGCGGTGCCGTCGAGCTTGGTCATCACCAGCCCGGTGACGCCGGCGACCTTGCCGAAGATCTCGACCTGGCTCATCGCGTTCTGACCAACGGTGGCGTCGAGCACCAGCAGCACCGAGTGCGGCGCCTCCGGGTCCTGCTTGCGGATCACGCGAATGATCTTCTTCAGCTCCTCCATCAGCACGGAGCGGTTGTGCAATCGGCCGGCGGTGTCGATCAGCAGCACGTCGGCGCCTGTGGCGCGCGCCACCTCGATCGCCTCGTAAGCGAGCCCGGCGGCGTCCGAGCCCTGCTCGCGGGCGACAACCGGGCAGCCGAGCCGCTCGCCCCAGATCCTGAGCTGGGCGATGGCGGCGGCGCGAAACGTGTCGCCGGCGGCCAAGGTCACCGCCCTGCCCTCGCCCTTCAGCTTGGCGGCGAGCTTGCCGATGGTCGTGGTCTTGCCGGAGCCGTTGACGCCGACGACCAGGATGACGAACGGCTTTTTCGCGCCAATCTCGATCGGCGTCGCATAGGGCGCCAGGACACGCTCGACCTCGGCGGCGAGGATCGTCTTCACCTCGTCGGGCGACACGTCCTTGTCGTAGCGGCCCTTGCCGACCGCCTCGGAAATCCGCGTCGCGGTGGCGACGCCGAGATCGGCGCGGATCAGCACGTCCTCGAGCTCCTCCAGCGCCGCCTCGTCGAGCTTGCGCTTGGTGAAGATGTCCGTGATGCCGGTGCCGATCGACGACGAGGACCGCGACAGGCCTTCGCGCAGCCGCGTGAACCACGAGCGCTTCGGCGCGGCGGCGGGCTCCTGCGCAGGCGGCGGCTCGGGAGCGGGCAGCGGCATATCCGGCGTCGGCACCGGCACGACGGGCGGCGCAACGACCGCCACGGGCTCAGGCGTAATAGTCTCGGGTGTGTCGACCGCGGGTGTGTCGACCTCGGGCGCCAAGTCCGCTGAGGTCTCGGTTGCTTCCGTCGTCTCCGGCTCGGCCTCTGGCGGCGCCTCGGGGCTGCTCCTTCGCCACCGGCGGCGGGTCGTCGCGTCCGATGAAAAGGCGGCGGAAGAACCCCGGCCGCTCTTTCGGCGGCGCCGTGCCGCTTTTGCCGTCTTCGCTCAAGTGTCCTCGCCGGTCGGTGTGCGCCGACGATATGGGGTTTGACGAGGTCGATACCACCCAGACTCGGGCGAGACCCTACCGCCCGAGCGCGGCGACCCGCCGGCTCGGCGTCGAATCGTCCGTCTCGAAGCGCACCATGACGCTGCGGCTCTCCGGCGGCAGCGCGTGCGGGCTCGAGGCGAAGGCGAGCGTGCGGCCGGCTGCGAGCGTCGTCGCGGGCGCCCGCTCCGACCAGCTCACGAGCGGCTCGCCGGCGGCGTCACGCACCTCGTAGGCGACCCGCGGCACGATAACGCGCCGCTGCGCGACGTTGCGGATCTCGCCGGAGATCGTCACCTCGGTCGCGCTGGGATCCATCCGCGTCGGCGTCACGGCCGCGAAGACGAGACCTCGCACGTTCACCGGCATGCCCGCGGCGGCATAGAGTCCCGCCGTCCGCGGCATCAACCGGACGATCTTCTGCCGCGCGCCGATCAGACCCATCATCACGACGAGGCATGCAACGACGGCCGTCGCGAACCGCAGGCCCCGCCGCGAGCGATCTCCGAGATGAGGCGGCAAGTCTGCGGGCGGGCGGCGACTGATTCCCTCGGCCCTGAGATCGTCGATCGACGGCTCCAGCGTCTCGGCAACGCCGTCGCCCGCGACGAACCAGCGCGCGTCACAGCGCGGGCAGATCACGGTGCGGCCGCCGCCGAGCTCGGCCGTGCCGACATGGTAGGATCTGGCGCAGGCCGGACAGTCGATCAGCATCGGTGCGGATTCGGGCGTATGGATGCGATCATCCTGTCGATTCGTGCTTAAGGCCGCGTTAACCCTGAGCATCCTTCACTCCCGGCGAAAGGTGCCGCTTGGTCGTCTTCGAGAACGTCGGATTGCGTTTACGGCATGGGTGCCGAGACGCTGAAGGACATCTCCTTCCGCATCGAGCCGCAGTCCTTCCAGTTCCTCACGGGACCCTCGGGGGCCGGCAAGACGACGCTGCTCAAGCTGATCCTCTTCACGCTGAAGCCGACACGTGGGCTCATCAGCCTATTCGGCCGCGACGTCGCCGCCCTCGACAAGGACGCGATTACCGCGCTGCGGCGGCGCATCGGCGTCGTGTTCCAGGATTTCCGCCTGCTCGACCATCTCACGACCTACGAAAATGTCGCCCTGCCGCTGCGCGTCCAGGGCCGCGACGAGGCGAGCTACCGCGGCGAAGTCGTCGAATTGCTTGGCTGGGTCGGGCTCGGCGACCGCATGCATGCGCTGCCGGCCGTGCTGTCCGGCGGAGAGAAACAGCGCGCCGCGATCGCCCGCGCGCTGATCGTGCGGCCGGAGTTGCTTCTCGCCGACGAGCCGACGGGTAACGTCGATCCGACGCTGGCGCGGCGCCTGCTACGCCTCTTCATGGAGCTCCACAAATCGGGTACATCGGTGGTCATCGCGACTCACGACCTTGGGCTGATGGATCAGTTCGACGGCGCGCGCCGCCTGGTGCTCGGCGACAGCCGCCTGCATATCTTCGAGTGACGCCATGAGAGACCGGGATGGAGGCGCGGATCTCCTTCTCCCGCCTGCGGGAGAAGGTGGCCCCGCGAAGCGGGGTCGGATGAGGGGCGGTGCCGCTTTCCCTCGTCTACATAGCTGAAACGGCACGATCCCTCATCCGGCGCGACTTCGTCGCGCCACCTTCTCCCACAAGGGGAGAAGGAGGGGCTGCGGCGCCTTTGGCCGCATGGGCGGAGCGCCCCAATGGCGACCTTGACGCGCGACCGCGCCAAGCCAGCCGCAACACAAGCGAAAGGCGCCGTACCCGCCGACGGCCGCCCGCTGAAGCGCGACATGCCGCTCGTGCCCGCCGACACGATCGCCGGGCGCGCGCTCGTGACCGTGATCGCCATCATGACCTTCCTCGCCGCGATCACAGCCGGCATCGTCATGCTGATCGCCGGCGCCGCGCACGACTGGCAGGGCAGCGTTTCGAGCGAGGTGACGATCCAGGTGCGCCCTACCCCCGACCACGATCTCGATGCAGCGACGCAAGAGGCCGCGTCGATCGCCCGCGCGCCGCCCCCGGCATCAAGTCGGTCGATCCCTACTCCAAGGCGGAGAGCGAGAAACTGCTACAGCCCTGGCTCGGCGCCGGTCTCGACCTCGGCGAATTGCCGGTGCCGCGCCTGATCGTGGTCAAGCTCGACCCCGGCGCCGAGCTCGACACGGCGGCGCTGCGCCAGGCGCTGGAGGCCAAGGTGCCCGGCGCCAGCCTCGACGACCATCGCGTGTGGCTGGCGCGCCTCGCGACGATGGCGAACGCCACCGTCGGCATCGGCGTCGTGGTCTTCGTGCTGGTGCTGGTCGCCATGCTGCTCGCCGTCGCCTTCGCCACCCGCGCGGCGATGGCGGGGGCGCGAGAGATCGTCGAGGTGCTGCATTTCGTCGGCGCCTCGGACGGGTTCATCTCACGGCAGTTCCAGACGCATTTCTTCCGCCTCGGCCTGCGCGGCGGCGCGATCGGCGGCGGCATCGCGATCCTGTTCTTCCTTGCGGGCGGCCATGTCCTGGCGGCGTGGCGGACGTCCGCGAGCGGCGAGCAGATCGAGGCCTTGCTCGGCACCGTCAGCCTCACTTTCGGCGGCTATCTCGCGATCATCGGCATCGCCGCCGCGATCGCGGTGCTGACGGGCGTCGTCTCGCGGACGATCGTCTTCCGGCACCTGCGGGCGATGATGTGAGGGAAGGTTCGATGATCTTGAAGCGCCTCGCGATGGCGATGCTTGCTCTCCTGCTTGCCACGCCAGCCCGCGCCGACTTCGCCGCCTGCGTCGCTGGCCTTCGCGGGCCGGCCGCCGCCAAGGGCGTCTCCTCGCAGACCTTCGATCAGCTCACCCAGGGGCTCGAGCCGAACCCCGATGTCTTGAAGGCCGAGGCCTACCAGCCAGAGTTCAAGACGGCGATCTGGGATTATCTCGCCGGCCTTGTCGACGAGGAGCGCGTCCAGGACGGGCTCGCCGCCATGTCGCGGAACGCGCAGGCGCTGGCCTCGGCACAGCGCCGCTACGGCGTCTCGCAATACGTCGTCACCGCCGTCTGGGGCGTCGAATCGAACTTCGGGCGCAACTTCGGCTCGAAGCCGGTCATCCAGTCGCTCGCCACCCTCACCTGCCAGGGCAGCCGGCGCGCCGGCTCTTACCGCGGCGAGCTGCTCAGCGCGATGAAGATCGTGCAATCGGGCGACATCGACCCGCGCGACTTCAATGGCTCCTGGGCCGGCGCCTTCGGCCATACCCAGTTCATGCCATCGACCTTCCTGCGCACCGCCGTGGACGGCGACGGCGACGGACGGCGCGACATCGTCCACGACCCTGCAGACGCCCTGGCGTCGACCGCCAACTACCTGCGCAAGTCGGGCTGGGTGTCGGGCCAGCCCTGGGGGTTCGAGGTCAAGCTGCCCGAGGGCTACGTCGGCCCCTCGGGACGCACGAAGAAGATGCCGATGTCGTTCTGGTCGGCGCGGGGCATCACGCGGATCGACGGCGGGAGCCTCGGCGAGGGCAAGGCCGGCCTGCTGCTGCCCGCCGGTCCGAACGGCCCAGCGTTCTTGGTGACCAAGAATTTCGATGCCATCTACGGCTACAATGCCGCCGAGAGCTACGCGCTGGCGATCGCGCTCTTGTCCGACCGACTCGCCGGGCGCCCCGG
Organism: Melastoma dodecandrum; assembly: GCA_029817715.1. Classification (NCBI taxonomy): domain Eukaryota; kingdom Viridiplantae; phylum Streptophyta; class Magnoliopsida; order Myrtales; family Melastomataceae; genus Melastoma; species Melastoma dodecandrum. The sequence continues at coordinate 97,851 of JARUPY010000416.1, forward strand.
CCTGCAGACGCCCTGGCCCACCGACGACCCCGGCCTGTCGCGGGCCGACCGGCGCGAGCTGCAGACCAAGCTCGTCGAGCGCGGCTATGATCTGCAGGGAAAAATCGATGGCGTCATCGGCGACAAGACGCGCGAGGCGATCATGGATTTCCAGTCCAAGGCTGGGATGAAGCCGGACGGACGCGCGAGCCAGTCAGTGCTGGCGGCGCTCCGCCGATGAGGCGGCTTGCGGTTCTCACCGTGCTGCTGACGGCATCGAGCGCGCCGGCGCCGGCGCAGCAGCCGCTGCGGTGCTCGACCTTTCTTCATACGGCGGACGGCGGCTGGCGCGCCTTCGAAGGCGACGTGCTCGGGCCAGACGGCCCGGTACATGTGAAGAGCGGCGAGGTGCCGCATCCGTCGCAGAAGGGACCGAAAGGCGAGATCGGCCGCGCGCTGAACGGGCTTTGCGAGGGGCGGTAGCTGGCCCCGATCAGAACGGCGTCCCGACCGGCCGATTCTCCTCCTGCGGCTTGTAGAGCGGCACGATCAGCCGCGTCCAGCCGCGCGTGTCGGTGCCGGTGTAACCGCGCACCGCGACGTCGCGGGTGAAGAAGGCCTGCACGATGACGGGGCCGAAATCGTAGCCCGCGAATCCGCCGACGGCGACCTGCCCCTCGCGACGATAGGACGGCCGTGCCCCCGGCGCGGAGATGTCCGTCGAGGCAAAGGCCACAGGGCCGAGCTCGAGCTTGCCGAACTTCCTCGCCGCCGTGAGGTCGAGGTTCAGCCAGTTCGGATAGCGCGCGGCGAGCGGGCTCGCGAAGAAGACGCCGTTGAGCAGGTTCGCCGTCAAGACGTAATCGTCGTTCTTGTAGGTGACCGCCGCACGCTGGTCGAGCGGAGCTTTGCTGGATCGCCAGCGCCGACGGCTGCGCCGCACGAAAGCCGCCTGGTAGCTGATGTTGAAACCATTGCCGAACGAATGAGCGAGACGCGCGGCAAACAGGGTGCTGTTGGTATAGAAATTTCCCCTCGTCCGCCCCGGTTCGATAAGCCGTCGGCTGCATGAAGAAGAGCGACAACCGCGTGTCGGCGAAGGCGAAGGGGGGTGGACCAGACGAGCTGGGTCAGATTGACGCCGAGGCCATCCGGCGCCCTGGCTCCTCTCGCCGTAGGACGACGTGTTCTCGAAGTAGACGCCTTCCGGACGCGGTGCGCCCACCGGCAAGCCGAGCGTGCTGCCGGGCTGCGCGACGCTACCCGCGCGTGCCGGCGTCGCAACCGCGAGCATGGCCAAGATGCAGATGGTCGCGATCGATCGAACGAGTTTCATGGTCTCGTGTGCCCCTCCTTCGACGCACAAAATCGTGACAGAAGACACGCAGGAACGGAACTCGGCGAGCCTCGAAACGCCCGGGCAAAGCACCGGCGCCGCGACTTCGTCGACGGCTGTTGCACGGGCGCCTGATAATTGTTTCCCGATCGTTTCTCGCCTGCCCGACTGTCCGGTGGCCCGTTGACGCGAGCCGGTGATAGATTTTTTCAGAACGGATATACATTGTATAGTCAAACGGAGATCGACGATGGTCGTGCGCTTCGCAAAATGGGGAAACAGCCTCGCCCTACGCGTTCCGGTCGCGCTGGCTCAAGAGATCGGCGCGACAGAAAGGGTGCCCTGCCGAAGCCGCGGTCGAGAACGGCCGGCTGGTCGTGACGCCCGTCGTTAAGACGGCAAAGCTCGATCTGGCCGCGCTCGTTGCCGCGATAACTGACGAGAACATCCATGACGAAATCGCCACGGGCACGCCCGTCGGACGCGAGTTCTGGTAGCTATTGCCCCGATGCCGGGGATCTCGTCTGGCTCGACTTCGATCCGCAAAGGGGACGCGAGCAGGCAGGCCGCCGCCCCGCCCTGGTTCTCTCGCCTATCATCTACAACAGAAGGCGAACCGTCTGCATCGTCTGTCCTGTGACGAACCAGCTCAAAGGCTATCCGTTCGAGGTCGCGCTGCCTGACGAAGGCCCGATCCGGGGCGTCGTCCTGAGCGACCAGATCAAGAGCCTTTCCTGGCTCGAGCGCCGCGCAAGCCACGCGGCGACCGCGCCGCCGGCGGTTGTGGAAGCCGTAAAGGCCCGCATCAGAGCACTCTTCGACATGTGATGGCCCTTACCGCTCGACCGCCCCGAGCTTTTCCTTGATCAGCTCCGCCTCGTCCCGGATCGTCCGCAGCTCCGTCCGGCCAATCCTGTCGAGGTTCTTGTAAACCATCGCCATACGGTTGTTGCCGGCGAGCTTGCGCCGGATGCGGGCGAGAAAATCCCAGTAGAGCGGGTTTGAACGGGCAGGCGTCGCCGCCTGTCCGCACCTTCGGGTCGTAGCGGCACGAGCGGCAGTAATCGCTCATGCGGTTGATATAGGCGCCGGATGCGGCATAGGGCTTCGAGCCGACGACGCCGCCGTCAGCGAAGGTCGCCATGCCGTGGGTGTTGGGCAGTTCCACCCATTCGAACGCGTCGGCATAGACGACCATGTACCAGTCGTTGACCTGGTCCGGATGCACGCCAAGCAGCATCGCCAGATTTCCTGTCACCATCAGGCGCTGGATATGGTGGGCATAGGCATGTGCCGCGGTCGCACGCACCGTCTCGCGCACGCACGCCATCTCGGTCTCGCCGGCCCAGTAGAGCCAGGGCAGCTTGCGGTTCGCGCCCAGCGCGTTGAGCGTCTTGAAACCCGGCATCTTCAGCCAGTAGACGCCGCGCACATATTCGCGCCAGCCGAGGATCTGGCGGATGAAGCCCTCGACGGCGTTGAGCGGCGCGCGGCCCGCGCGGTATTCCGCCTCGGCGCGGCGGCAGAGGTCGAGCGGATCGATGAGACCCATGTTCATCGCGGCGGAGACGATCGCGTGCCACATGAACGGCTCGCCCGTCACCATCGCGTCCTGGTAGTCGCCGAAGCCGGGCAGTATGTTCGCGATGAAGTCCGCGACGACCGCCTCCGCCTCGTCGGGGGTGGTCGCGTAGCCGAACCCGTCGAGCGAGCCGAAATGCTCCGGGAACAGCCGCGCGACGTCGCCGATCGCCTGGGCCGTGATCTTGCTCGGTGCGACGAAGCGGTGCGCGGGCGGCGTCAGGCCGGCTAGGCATGCGCTTTGCGGTTCTCCTTGTCGAGATTCCAGGCGCCCCCGGCAGGCGCGTCGCCGTCCATCAGGATTTCGTGGCGCCTGCGCATCTCGCGGTAGAAGAGCTCCATGCGCAGCTCCTTGCGCCCGTCGGCCCAGGCGGCAAACGCCGTCGGGGTGCAGACGAAGCGGTCGTCGTCGCGGATCTGGAACGGCACGTTCGACTCTGCGGCGAACGCCTCGAAGGCTTCCATCAGCCGGAACTCGCCGGGCGCCGTCACCACGACGCGGTCGTAGTCGCGCGCGGCCAAGGCACGCCGCACCTCGCCGATCAACGAGCCCGTGTTGTCCGCGTCCTCGAGGCCGACGTAGCGAACCGCAACCTTCCGCTTGCGCAGCGCGCGCGGCGAGGCCGCGCATGCCGGCGAAGACGAGCGCGATCTTCTGCTTGTGATGGCGGACATAGGTCGCCTCCTCCATGACCTCGGCGAGAAGGATGGTGTCGCGCCCGGGATCGAGGTCGCGCAGCGAAGAGAGGCGGTCGTCGGAGATTTGGTCGCCGAGGACGAGACGCAGGGTGCCGGGCACGGGAGCTCCGAGCGAGACTAGCTTTGCCGCAATGGCTGGAGAAGCCTCGAGGTTCGCGCGGCGCTTCGCCTCACCGCGGTCAAGCGGGATGTGACGCCAGCAACACGCCGGCCATCATACGATCTCGTGATGGCCGCAGGCCACGGTTCAGCCGCTATACGGCGGCTGTAGACGACCTTATGACTTGGTTGGTGCCAGCCCTCCCGCGCTCATCGCAAGGCGATGCCGTCCCGCGGTGGCGCGGGCGTTGTGCGTGGGCGGGTAAGGACCCCATGAGAACGGCCTATGGGTACGCCCCACGCGAGGGAGCGCGGCAGCGCGTGACCAAGGCCGTGGCGGGGTTCGCCGCCGGCCTCATCGTCGCCGGCTGCATCCCCAATGCCGTCGTCCCCGAGCCGGCGCTCGACGTGCCGGGCAGCTATCGCTTCGCCGGTCCGAAGGCGGCCGGCGCGAAGGGTGGCCTCGAGGACCACGCCACCGACTGGTGGGTCACCTTCCGCCAGCCAGAGCTGACACGCATTATGGAGGCGACCGAGGTCCAGAACCTCGACGTCGCCGCGGCGATCGGCGCGGTCGAGCAGGCCGACGCGCTCGCCCGTCAGTCCGGCGCCGCGCTGCTGCCCTCGCTCACCGCCCAGGATTCGATCACGCGGTCGAAATCGAGCAACCTGTTCGGCGGCATCACGGGCACCGGCACGGGCGGCGGCGCCTCCACCAACACCACCTACGTCGCCACGTTTCGCGGCCAGCTACCAGATCGACTTCTGGGGCCGAAACCGCGCGCTCTACAAGGCGGCACAGGAGAACGCCACCGCCAACCGCTGGAACCGCCAGACCGTCCAGCTCACCGTGCTCGCCGAGGCGGCGACAGCCTATTATACGATCCTCGCCTCGCGCGAGCGCAATCACCTACCTCAAGAAGGATGTCGCCGACTCGTCCGGGATCCTGAAGCTGATCCAGGACCGGCTGACGGCCGGCACGGCGACCGCGCTCGACGTCGCGCAGCAGGCGGCCCTCGTGGCCAACCTCAAGGCCTCGGTGCCGCCGCTCCAGGTGGTGATCGATCAGAACATCGCCGCACTCGCGGTATTGCTCGGCCGGCCGCCGGAGGCGGTGACGGTCGCCGGCAGGAGCGTGCTCAACCTGACGGTTTTCCGGTGATCGCGCCGGGCATCCCGTCCGAGGTGCTGACGCAGCGCCCCGACGTCGAATACGCGGAATCGAACCTCGCCTCCGCGCACGCCAATCTCGTCGCGGCGCGCGCGGCCTTCTTCCCGACCTTGAACCTGACGGCGCAAGGCGGCTTCGAAAGCCTTGCGCTGAAGACGTTGTTCTCGCCGGCGTCGACCTTCTATACGGCGGCCCTCGGCGTGGCCCAGCCCAATCTTCGACGGCGGCCTGCTGCAGGGCCAGTTCGACCAGCAGAAGGGCCTGCAGGACCAGCTGCTCGCGCAATATCGCAAGGCGGTGATCACCGCTTTCTCCGACGTCGACCAGGCGCTGGCGGCGATAAGGCACTATGGCGAACAAGAGAAGTTGACACGCGAGTCCCTTGCGGCGTCTCAGAAAGCCTATCAACTGTCGCAGGACAGGCTGAAGCAGGGCGTCCTCGACGTCGTAACTTTGCTGCAGACGGAGCAGACGTTATTTACCACCCAGGACACGCTCATCCAGGTGCGGCTGCTGCGGCTGACGCAGGCGATCGCGCTGTATCAGGCCCTGGGCGGCGCCTATGCCGGGAGGGCCAAGGGCGGCTCGTGACCGCGCGGCAGATGATCGCAAGACGGGTGATCGCGCGGCCGAACGGGAGCGACCGACCATGAGACGGGTGTGGCGCTTCGTCGCCTGGGCGGCCGTGCTCGCGGTCGTGATCGTGCTGCTCACGCCGGCTCCTGACGACCAGCATCTTCAACAAGCCGGCCGGCAAGAAGGGCGACCACAAGCGGGACACGGAGAACGGGCCGATCCCCGTGCTGGTCGCGCCGGCGCGCAAGGCCGACGTGCCGGTGTACGTCGAAGGTGTCGGCACCGGCAGCGCCTACAACTCGGTGCTCATCCGCTCGCAGGTCGACGGCATCCTCACCAAGCTGAACTTCGTCGAGGGGCAGGACGTCAAGGCAGGCGATCTGATCGCGCAGATCGATCCGCGGCTCTACAAGGCGACCCTATGACCAGGACGTCGCCAAGAAGAAGCAGGACGAGGCGATCCTCGCCAACGCCAAGGTCGACCTCAAGCGCTACAAGATGCTCGCCGAGACGAAGGCCGGGACGCAGCAGCAGTACGACACGCAGATCGCGACGGTGGCGCAGGACGAGGCACAGGTCGCGCTCGACCAGGCGCTGATCGACTCCTCTGCGACGACGCTGAGCTACACCAACATCACCTCGCCGATCGCCGGCCGAGTCGGCATCCGCAATGTCGACGTCGGCAACCTGATCCATGCCTCGGACACGACCGGCATCGTCACGATCTCGCAGATCCAGCCGATCAGCGTCTTCTTCTACGTGCCGCAGCAGGAGCTGCCGCGCATCAACAAGGCGACCTTGCTCCACCAGCTCGACGTTCAGGCAGTGGACGACACCGGCAAGGTCGCGGTCGACCACGGCGAGCTCGCGGCCGTCAACAACTCGATCGACGCGACGACCGGCACCGTCAAGCTGAGGGCCAACTTCCCCAACAAGCAGCTCCAGCTCTGGCCCGGCATCTTCGTCAACGTTCGCTTGTTGGTCGAGACCCTGCACGACGCGATCGTCATTCCTGTCGGCGCCCTGCAGCGCGGGCCGAAGGGCGCCTTCGTCTTCGTGCAGAAGGGCGACAAGGCCGTGATGACCGACGTCAAGGCCGGCCAGCAGGACGACACCGAGGCGGTCATCGACGCCGGCCTCGCGGCAGGCGACCAGGTCATCACCAGCGGGTTCCAGAAGCTGACCGATGGCGCCAAGGTGCAGGCCTCGCCCGACAAGGGCGCCGCCGAGGCAACCGGCGCGCCGGCCCAGCACGAGCAGGGCGTCACCCCCGGGCCGACGGCGACAGGACGCAGCCGCCGCGTCGCGGCGAGCGTCCGGCGAGGCGCTCGAGTACGACCGAATGAACGTCTCGGCGCTCTTCATCAGACGGCCGGTCGCGACCTTCCTGCTCGCGGTGGCGGTACTGCTCGGGGGCGCGCTCGGCTACAATTTCCTCGCGGTGGCGGCGCTGCCGCAGGTCGATTATCCCACGATCCAGGTGACGACGCAGCTTCCCGGCGCCAGCCCGGAGACGATGGCCGAGCTCGTCACAGCGCCGCTTGAGCGCCAGTTCGGCCAGATCCCATCGCTGCAATCGATGACCTCGGCCTCGGCCTTCGGCCTCTCGGCGATCACCTTGCAGTTCGACCTCAACCGCAACATCGACGATGCCGCGCAGGACGTGCAGGCGGCGATCAACGCCGCCGGCTCGACACTGCCGAAGAACCTGCCCTACCCGCCGGTCTACTCGAAGGTGAACCCGGCCGACACGGCGGTCATTGAGATCGCGCTGACCTCGAAGACGATCCCCGTGCGGCAGATGTCCGACCTCGCCGACACGCTCATCGGCCAACGGCTCTCGGAGCTGACCGGTGTCGGTCATGTCGGCATCCTCGGCGGCTTGAAGCCCGCCCGTACGCATTCAAGCGTGACCTGTCCGCGTCTCGTCGACTACGGCGTCGGCATGGAGGACATCCGTACGGCGAACGCCAACGCCAATGTCGCCGGCGCCAAGGGCTCGCTCGACGGGATCAAGCAGGCCTATTCGATCGCCGCTAACGAGACCAGCTCACCTCGGCCGACGCCTACAAGCAAGTCGTCATCACCTACCGAAACGGCGCGCCGGTCCCTGATGAAGGACGTCGCCGACATCGTCGACGGGCTCGGAGAACGCGCATGTCGCCGGCTGGTACAACGGCAAGCCCGCCGTCATCCTCGACATCCAGCGTCAGCCCGGCGCCAACATCGTCGCGACGGTGCAGCGCATCCGCGCCGAGCTCGACAAGCTGCGCCCGCAGCTGCCGGCCGGCGTGGCGCTCACCGTGGTCGAGGACCGCACCGGCACGATCAAGGCGTCGATCGCCGACGTGCAGTCGACCCTGAACCTGTCGGTTGTGCTCGTCGTTTCTCGTCGTGCTGTTTCTTCCTGCGCTCGATCCGAGCGACCATTATCGCCGGCGTCGCCCTGCCGCTGTCGCTCGTCGCGAACCTTCGGCGCGATGTATTTCCTCAACTTCAGCCTCGACAACCTGTCGTGATGGCGCTGACGGTCGCGACCGGCTTCGTCGTCGACGACGCGATCGTCATGATCGAGAACATCGTGCGCCATATTCGAGGCGGGCGAGGAGCCGCTGCATGCCGCCCTGCGCGGTGCGAGGAGATCGGCTTCACCTGTACATCTCGCTGACCGTCTCGCTCATCGCTGGTTCGTTCATCCCGTTGCTGCTTCATGTACCGGCATCGTCGGGCGCATGTTCCGCGAGTTCGCTCGCGATCTCGTGCTGACGATCGCCGCGTGCTCGCCTCGGCGGTGGTGTCGCTGGACCTTGACGCCGATTGATGTGCGGCATGCTGCTTGCGCCATTCGCGAGAGAGGACCTCTCGAAGCCGCCGGGCCTGCTGGCGCGGCGCGGCGAGCGCGTTCGGACGGCCCGCTACAAGGCGAGCCTCGAATGGGTTGCTGCGCCACCCAGCGCGCTGATGCTGGCTCGTCATCGCCGGGGTACCCCCGGCACCTGGGCGGCGACCTCTCTACCTCTCTACGTGACCATCCCGAAAGGCTTTCTGCCGGCCGAGGACACGGGCCTCATTGCGCGCGTGTGACGGACGCCGATTCCACGGTCTCGTTCGAAGAGATGTCGCGGCTGCAGAAAGCAGGTATGCCGACGAGATCGCCGTGCCGGATCTCCGCTGTCGCCGGTCGTCACCTTCGGTCGTCGGTTCGTCCCGGCACGGTCAACGACTACGCCGAAACTCCGGTCGGCTGTCGATCAATCCTGAAGACCGCGCGGGGGGGGGGGGGGGGGGGGGGTGGGGGGGGGGGGGGGGGGGGGGGGGGGGGGGGGGAGCAGCGGCCGCGACGGGCGTCTTCCACGGTGATCCGGCGCCTGCGCAGCCAAGCTCGCCCTGGCTGCGCGAAAGAATCGGACGTCTCGTTCCAGGCCGTCCAGGACAATCCAGATCACCGCGCAATCTCTTCGATCGCGCGCAAAATACCATGTACACCTTGAAAACGGCACGAGCTCGCGCGAGGTCTCGGACTGGTCGGGCAAACGCTCGTCGGCGCGCTGGCGCGAGGATGACGGTGCTGCGCGACGTCACGTCGGAGGCGCAGGACAGGCAGGGCTGCCGTCATCTATGTCGGCATTCGACCGCCTGCTTCGCCGGACGGCTCGGTCGTAGTGATCGTGCAGAAACATCAACGGGGACTCTTCTCTACGACCGCACCTTCGGCAGCAGCGCCAGGTGGGTCTTCGACGATCTACGAGCAGACGAACCAGTATCGGGTGATTCACTCGTGGCGCAGGGCTCGCGCTAAACCTCGCGAACTCGGAGTGCCCTGGAAGAACCTTTACGTGTCGTCCGGACGTTCGCCGCGCGAAGGTCCCGCTGTCGATGTTCACGACCCTCAAGCACGACTACTGGGCACCGCGTCTCGGTGCAAGCACATCCGAGCAGTTTCGGCAGGTTGACGATCCCCCCCCCCCCCCCCCCCCCCCCCCCCCCCCCCCCCCCCCCCCCCCCCCCCCCCCCCCCATTCCCCCCCCCCCCCCCCCCCCAGCTTCAAACCTGGCGAGCGGGGCAGTCGCTCAGCCGAGGGACGGTACGCGTTCATCCAGCGGGCGAGCGAAGCGGATCGGCATGCCTGGCGTGGGACCCATCAACCGGCACCTACGCGGGACGATGCGGCGGAGTTCGCGAGGCTCGTTGAGAGAACGAGCCCTACCTGATCCTGGCGGCAGGCGGAATCACCATCTACCAATCGTGCTCGGCGTTGCTCTACGAGGAGCGCGATCCAATCCGATCACAATCACTCTCGACCCTGCCGTCGGCAAAGGGCAGTGGGGCGCGCTGCTCGCGCTGAATGGCGTTCCGCATGGTGGACCATGTCGTGATCGCGCCGCTGATCGGCATCGTGCTCCTGATGGGGCATCGTCAAGAAGAACGCCATCATGATACATCGGACTTTCGCGCTCGACGCCGAGCGCCGGAGGAAGGTCTGAGCGCGCACGCGAGGCCGACTCGTGCCAGGCCTTCGCTGCTGCGCTTCCGGCCGATCCATGATGGACGGACCTTCTTGGCCGCGCTGCTCGGGCGCGCTGCCGCTGAGCGTTCGCGGACGGGCACCGGGGATCCGGAGTCTGCGCAACCCCGCTACGGCATCACGGATCGTCGGTGGGGCTGCTTGCTTGAGCCAGCTCATCAACGCTCTACACACGACGCCGGTGCATCTACGTCGCGCGTGGAGCGCCGTGCGCGCGGAGCCTGTTCGGACGCACGAAACGCAATCGAGCCGGGCGATCCGATCGAGGAGGAGATCGTAGCCACCGGAGGGCCGACGCGGGAATATGAGCGGCGGCGCGCTTGGATCCTCCCCCCGTCGAAGGACGGGGGAGGGGGGACCATGCGAAAGTTGTGTGGAGGGGGGCGGGTGCCGCCGCCTTCGCGCTGCCGGCGTCGTTTCGCCTCGCCTACCCGCCTCGATGAAAATTTCGAAGTGAGCGGCCGCGCCCCTCCACCGCCTTCCGGCGGGGTCCACCCTCCCCCGGCATTTCAATGCGGGGAGGATGCAACCCCATGCAACGTTCTCCGCGGCCGTTCATCCGCCGGCCGATCGGCACTATTCTTGCTCGCGATCGGCACGTTCCTGGTCGGCGCGGTTCTCTTATTTTCTGCATGCCCGGTCGCCCAGCCTGCACCGGCGATCGATTTCCCGGCCGTCTTCATCATCACGACAAGATCCCGGTGCCAGCCCGGGAGAACATGGTCTTTCGACTGTTCGCCGCGCCGCTGGAGCGCCATATGGGAGAGACTTTCGGGCCCCAATCAGCGAGCTCTCCCTCGGTCAGCTCCGCCTGGCACCTCCCTGCTGATGCGCCATCTGCGATCTCACACGGAACCGTCGATCGCCGCCGGCACGCGACGTGCAGGCGGCGCTGAATGTGCAGCGAAGCGGCGACCGACCTGCGGCGGACCTGCCGAAACCACTTCCGATCTACAGCAAGGCCAACCCGAACAACGCACCGGTGCTGATCCTCGCGGTGCATTCCGACCAGATGCCGCCCGGACGCCGTCTACGACGCCGCCGACAACCGTGCTGATCCAGCGCATCTCGCAGGTGAAGCGGCGTTTCCGACGTGAGCGT
>JARUPY010000254.1:0-102549 GCA_029817715.1 Melastoma dodecandrum
TGTCCGGGGCGGACCCATCACCGCCCTCGACGGCGTAGCTCCGGTGCCCGTGATCCCTCGTCGGCGATGCGGCTCGCCGGTCTGCTGCCCAGGCGCCCTCACCGCGGACGGCCGACCTCGCCGAGTCCAACAGCGGGGGCGGCGCTCCGGCCTGGATCCCGCGGATCGCGCCGGTGAGCGCGGCGCCGTCCCGAGGCCCCGGCGCGCTGCCGAACCTGCTCGCCCGGCGGTAGGTCTGTGTCCACACTGACGACCTCCCCGCCCGGCGCCGCGCTCGAGGCGCTCTGGGAGGCCGCTGGTCCCGGCCGCTCCGGGTCTCGGCTGGACGTCACGGCGGATCCTCGCGGGCGGCGACCGACGGCACGCTCGGCGGCGGTCTGCTCGTCCCGGTCGGCGGTTCCGATGATCGGGCGGACCTCCCGTGACCCCCGCGGCCGCGCAGGGGCGGCGCTCGCCGCCGCCCCGTTCGTCGTCAGGCCTCGAGGTGCGCGAGGATGCGTGCGTGGACCGCCGGCAGCGGACGTTCGAGTGCTTGCCGGGTCGCTCCCGGTACCACTAGAGAGTCCGGGTGCTATCTTTCGTACAATGTCTGGGGATGCCCAGCTCGCACGGTGAGCGTGCCTGCTCGGGTTCGCGCTGCCGGACCTGGTTGCCCATGGGCGACCGGCCTCGCGTGCTCGACGCGGCTGGCCGACTGAGACTGGACGTCTTCCTCGTACACGGGCAACGGATGATCGCGGGTTCCCGCACCGAGCTGGCTGGGCGTTGCCCGGAGGCCCGGCGGCGGCTCCGACCTGCCCCCGCACCGTGGGCGAACCCCCGCGCCCCGCTGTCGGGCTCCTGCCGCCGGCTGGGCCCCAGGGTTGGACTGCCGCTGCGGCTCTGCCGACAGTGGCATCGAGCTGACTCCGACGGCCGGCCGGATGCACGGAGGGACGGGCGACAGAGAACCTCGCCGCCACCGCCAGAGCCCGCCCGGGTGCCGTCGTGTGTTCCGCGGGGGGCACGGCGGCGCAGCTCGGGGTCGCCGAGGGCGTCCTTCCCTCGACGGGTCTATGGGTCCCGCCCGGGTTTCTGGTCACCCTCGCCACGGAGCGGTGCGTGGTTCCGCGGCCGGTCGCGGGACCACCAGTTATTCCTCAACGACTGCCCTACGGGAACGCCCGCGGGTGTCGGCGGTGCGCGGATCCCTCGGCGCCTGAGCAAACGGCTCGGGGTCCGTCACGGTTCTCTAGGGAGGATCAGGCGTGAGCACTCCGGTGTCGGGAGTCTCGCGGCGCGGGGGAGACCCTGCCACATCGAGCGCAGTTCCGCGGCGGGTCCCGTTATGGCTGACGCCTGTCATCAAGGTCGTCATGGTGTTTCGCGTTCCTCGTGGTTCATTTAACGTCGGTTCAACCCATCGTCTAACGAGCGCAAGCTTCCCTCCCAAGTGGAGGCGATGCAGAAACCGCATTCGGGCCCGAACCGCAACCGGGGCTCTGGGGTCACGCTGCAGTCCAGCTCGCCGACGGCGGTGAAGCTCGCCTTTCAGAGGAGGAGGTCATCCCCCTCCTGCCGCGGATCAAGAAGGTCTACTTTCACAAATTCGCGGCCGATCCTCTCCGCGGTGGCCCCCCTTCACCCCTCCGCGTGGAGCGTCATCCAATTCGGTCCTGTGTCCGGTCGTGTCTGATGTTCGGACACAAGACCCCCGCTCTGCAAGCTGACCGACCGTCCACGGTCGGTCGACCCTCGTCCGTGCTGTCGACCTCGGGCCCTCGGGGGTCTACGGCCTCGTGCTGTCCCGGGGTGGGCGTCGGGGCTCCGACGTAGCCCGCTGCTGGGTATCGCTGCGCAGCCGCGGCCCAGGTGATCTCACTATCGAGATCGCGGATGGGGCTGTCGCTCCGTGGAGCGTGTTTCCTGGCCTGTCCGTCCGGGGACGATGTCCACCTCCGTGGCATCAGTGGATTACCACGCGCGGCAAACTTCTTGGAAACGTTTCATTCCCCCTCATTCGGTCCCGTATCTTGCATCTTTTTTTTTACTGTCATCGACCATCGTCCGGCGAGACCCAACCCGCGCGCCGTTCGACCTGCCCGATGCGGAGGTCCGAAGCTTCGTCGGGGGCTTCCACACCGTAGTACTCGTCGTTCGACTAGTTCGCGCTGTTCTTCCTGGCCGAGTACATCAACATGGCCACGGTTGTCGGCGCTCGGCGCGACGCCTGTATCCTCGGTTGGCTCTGGCGCGGCGCCGTTGGCCCGATTCTCGCTGTGGGACGGGCGCGACTCTCGAAACTCCGGCTGGTCGGCCCGGTGCTGTGGTTCCGTCGGCAAGGTGCTGGTGTTCCTGTCTCTCGGTGTTCGGATGTGTGCTGCGCGGCACGCTGGCTCCCCGCCTGCGCTACGACCAGTTCATGAGGCCTGGGCTGGAAGTGGGCTCATCCCGATCAACCTGCTCTGGATTCATCGCCACCGCGACCGTCCAGGACCCTCTCAAGAAGGACGGCGTGGCCTGGTACGTCACCGGGCCCCCCTGGTGCTCGCCGTCCCGTTTGGTCAATCATCGTCATCTCGGCGACGCTCGCTCTACGGTTGACCTCGCAGGCTCGCAAGCGGGCGATTGCGGAGGGGCGGACGACCTGGAGGACGCCGGCTTGGCCCGGCCTTCCCCTATCCCGCCGCTGGACCTGCGGGTGCCCCCCGCGGCCCGTGCGGTGCGGCTCGCCCAATGGCCGGTCTCACCCAGTGAGCAGCGTCGCAAGGCGGCTTTCGCGGGTGACGGTCCGGGCGACGCCGGCGACGACACCGGACACCACCGACTGACCGCCGCACGACATACGACCGACGACAGACAGGGTACACGAGGCCACACCCATGAGCGACGAGAACCTCCCCGCCGAGCGGGCGGGGTCGACACCCGGCGCGGCGCGAGAGCTCGCCCCGCCCTGCGGACCCCGCAGGCGGTGCACGTCGGGCAAGGCCCCGGTTGAACCACAACGGCTCGGCCGCCGGTGTTCGCCAGGGGGATTCGGGTCTGACCTTCTTATCGACGATGTTCACAGAAGGTCTACACGCAGCTAGTACCCGTTCTATCTGACGTCTATCCGAACAGCGACCGCGCATACCACGCCGCCGGCACGTGCTCAACCGACACCCACCGACGGCCTCGAGAAGTGCGAGGTATTGTGGGCTGCGAGTCATGTGCGCGTGGGCCTGCCCGGCCGACGCGAATCTTACGTCGAGGGGTTGGCGACAACACCGAGGACCGAGCGCTTTTCTCGCCCGGCGAGCGGTACGGCCGCGTCTACCAGATCAACTACCTGCGATCAGGGCTTCTTCTGCGGCCTGTGCACCGAGGCCTGCCCGAACCACGCTCGCTCACCAATGCGCAACGAGTACGAGCTCGGCCCTACGACGACCGCCAGCAAGGCTTGATCTACACGCAAGGAGGCAGGCTCGATGGCCCCGCTGCCTTGGGCCCGGCATGGAGGCCCGCCGGGGGGGGTGGGGGGGGGGGTGGGGGGGGCCGCACCCGATGCGGCTCGGCGACGACGAGAAGGCCTACTCACGGTCGTGAAGCCGCCCAGGCGCCGCGCTGCAGGGGGGCGAGGTCCAGAGCACCGCCAAGGTGGCCCGGCAAGCCCATCACCGGCCGCGCCATCCGAGGTCGGGGGTCACCACTGATTGAGCGCCGCCGTGGAGCTCGCAGCTACCCTGAGTGCACAACGACGTTCCCCCAGCTCGGTGAGGCCATCGCCTTCTGGGTCCTCGGGCCCCGTGGCCCTCGCCGGCGCGATCAGGCATGGTGCTCGCCCGCAACGCCGTGCCACTCGGCGCTGTCGCTGGTCGCCACGATGATGAGCCACGGCGGCGATGTACCTCATCCAGCAGCGGGCCCTTCCTCGGGCTGGTTCCAGATCCAATCGTCTACACCGGCAGCCATTCATTGATCCTGTTCCTGTTCGTGCTCATGGCTGGTCGGTCGCGACTCGTCGGACTCCTCGTCGAGGTCCTGCGCGGACCAGCGGTGGGCCGCCGACGTTGTTCGGCATCGGGTTTCGCCCTGGCTCGTCGCGCATCGGTATCGGTCGCGCGCCGTCGCGGGCACCACGCCGGTCGACCTCGCGAGCCCCCAGGCGAACGCCAACGGCCAGAACGTCTCAACAACATCGCGGACGTTGCTGTGTTCTCCGCGGTAACTACATGTTACGCCTTCGAGCTGACCTCGGCGGCTGCTCATCGTCGCGGCGGATGGGCGTGCGATGGTGCTGGCCCACGTCGAACGCGAGGGCCCGAAGGTGACCCCAGAAGCAGATGGCGCGGGCGCGGTTTCGCACCAACCGGCCGCAGTCGCACGCCGGTCCCGGGCGTGTACGCGTCGGGCGACTCCATCGCGACGCCCGGCGATGCTGCCCGACGGCACGCCGACCATGGACTCCGTGGTCGCCGCGGTCCGCGACGGCTACGAGTTCACCGAGGCGGGTGCCGAGACCACCCGGCACCGTTACATCGAGCACCCGTACGAGTCGAGTCCGCGAGGGCAGCGGCACCGGCCTGCAGCCTCGCCCGCCGGCCCCAGGACCGAGCGGAAGGCTGATGTCCCCCACCTACTACCTGGTGCTGTCCGCCGCGCTGTTCACGATCGGTGCCGTCGGCTTCCTGGTGCGTCGCAACGCGATCGTGGTGTTCATGTGCGTCGAGCTCATGCTCAACGCGGTGAACCTGTCACTGGTGACCTTCGCCCGCATCAACGGCAGCCTCGACGGCCAGATCATCGCGTTCTTCGTGATGGTCGTCGCCGCCGCGGAGGTGGTGGTCGGGCTCGCGATCATCATGTCGATCTTCCGGACCCGCCGGTCGGCGAACGTCGACGACTCCAACCTGCTGAAGTACTGACGCCCGTGCCCGATAGCCTGCCAGCTGTTTTGCCCACCCCGCTCGTGACGACCCCGCTCGTCACGATCCTGGCCCTGCCGATCTGGAAGGGACCCCGACGGTGACCGCTGCCTCCGGCATCCAGAGCGTTGCCTGGCTGCTGATCGCGATCCCCGCGGTCTCCGCGCTGGTCCTGCTGAGTCTCGGCAAGTACGTCACCAAGGTCGCGGCGGCGTCGGCACCATCGTGCCGATCGGCCTGTTCGTGCTGACGGTCTTGATCTTCCCGTCGCTGCGTGACCTCCCGGAGGACCGGCGTGAGGTCGGCGCCAAGCTCTTCGACTGGATCAGCGGTCGGGAGCTACCACGTCGACGCCGGTCTGCGGATCGACCCGCTTGTCGTTGACGTTCGCCGCTGCTCATCACCGGCGTCGGGTCGCTCATCCACGTGTACGCGATCGGCTACATGAAGCCACGACCCGGGCAAGCGCCGGTTTCTTCGGCTACTTCAACCTGTTCTGTCGCGGCGATGCTGCTGCTGGTGCTGTCGGACAACTACCTCTCGCTCTACGTGGGCTGGGAGGGTGTGGGTGTCGCGTCGTACCTGCTCATCGGCTTCTACTACGACCGCCCGGTCGCGGCGACGGCGGCGAACAAGGCGTTCTTCTTCAACCGCGTCGGCGACGTCGGCCTGTCCATCGCGATCATGCTGATGTTCGCGTACTTCGGGACCTCGTCGTTCGACGGCGTCTTCGCGGTCGTCGGGCATGGCAGCACCGGGATCGCGCTCGCGATCGGCCTCATGCTGCTGCTCGGCGCGTGCGGCAAGTCCGGCCAGTATCCGCTGCAGAGCTGGCTCGCCGACGCCATGGCTGGCCCGACGCCGGTTTCGGCGCTGATCCACGCGGCGACCATGGTCACCGCCGGCGTCTACCTCAATCGCGCGGTCGTTCCCGATCTTCGACCACTCCTCGAGCGCGCGCCTCGTCGTCCACGATCGTCGCCGCGATCACGATCCTCTACGGGTGCATCGCCGCGTGCGGGCAGGACGACCTCAAGCGGGTGCTCGCGTACTCGACGATGAGCCAGATCGGCTACATGTTCCTCGCCGCGGGACTCGGCCCCGGCCGTTTACGCGGTCGCGAATCGCCCACCTGCTCGTCCCACGGCTTCTTCAAGGCCGGACTGTTCCTCGGCGCGGGTTCGGTGATGCACGGCATGGACGACACCATCGACATGCGCAACTTCGGCGGGCTGTGGCGGAAGATGCCGATCACGTACGGCGTGTTCCTCTGCGGGTTCCTCGCCATCATCGGCTTCCCGTTCTTCACCGGGTACTTCACCAAGGACAAAGATCATCGAGGCCGCGTTCGACCACGGCGGCACGACCGGCTGGATCCTCGGGATCGTCGGCGTCGTCGGGGCGGCGTCTCACTGCGTTCTACATGACGCGGCGCCTTCGTCATGACCTTCCACGGCAAGCCCCGCTGGCAGGGACGAGCACGTTCATGGCATCGAGCTCGGACCCGAGGGGCGAGCACGCCCACCCGCACGAGAGCAAGCCGGTCATGACCCGTGCCGATGATCGTGCTCGCCGTGCTGTCGGTGATCGGCGGCTTCCTGCTGGTCGAGGGCAACCGGCTCGGGGAGTGGCTGACACCGTCGGTCGGCGCGCCGGAGGAGGCGGGGAGAGCACACCATCGCCCCGCTGACCCTGACCGCCATCACGCTGGTCGTCGTCGCGGTCGGCGTGCTGGTCGCGGTGCTGTGGTTCGGTCGCCGCCGGGTGCCGAACGTCGCGCCGCAGCGGGTGTCGGTGTTCACCAAGGCCGCCCGCAAGCGGCTGTGGGCCGACGACTTCAACGAGGCGGTTGCTCATGCGTCCCGGTCCAGTGGCTCACGGCCGCGCTGGTGTACTTCGACAACAGGTGGTCGACGGTGCCGTCCAACGGCGCCGCGGCGGGCTTCGGCGGTGGCTCCGGCCGCCTGCGGCGCGCCCAGACCGGCTACGTGCGCAGCTACGCGCTGACGATGCTCGGCGGCACCGTCGCCCGTCGTCGCGGCCCTGCTCGCGGTGAGGTTCGCCTGATGCGCAACTCCTACGAACTGGTCATGACTGCTGCAGCTGCCGCTCCGTCGGCGCGGGAGTGGTGATGCTGGTGCCGAAGGCGGACAAGAAGCTCGCCAAGCAGATCGGCTTCCTGTTTCTCCCTCGCGACGCTCGTCGACCTCGTCGTCGTCGCGGCGGCGGTTCGAGGGCGGGGGGCCCCCGCGGTTCCAGTTCTCCGCGAGCTGGAACTGGAATCAATGCGTTCGGCGCCACATCGCGTTCGGCGTCGACGGCATCGCCCTGGTTCTCGTCGCGATGTCGGTGATCCTCGTGCCGTGCGTGCTGCTGTTCTCGTGGAACAGCTTCGACAAGCGCTCGGACATGGAGGAGAAGGGGCGCGGACGCCGGGCGAGCGTGACAGCCGCGCGTTTCTTCGCGCTGGTCCTGCTGCTCGAGTTCTTCAAGATCGGCGTGTTCGCGGCGACCGACGTGTTCCTGTTCTACGTCTTCTTCGAGGCCGTCCTCATCCCGATGTACTTCCTCATCGGCAGCTTCGGCGGGCCCCGGCGCCAGTACGCCGCGGTGAAGTTCTTCCTGTACTCGCTGGTCGGCGGGCTGCTCATGCTCGCCGCGGTGATCGGCCTCTACGTCAGCTCCGGCACGTCCAGCTTCGCCTTCGCCGACCTCGTCGGCACGGTGCCGGACAACGCCACCCAGAAGTGGCTGTTCCTCGGCTTCTTCATCGCCTTCGCCATCAAGGCGCCGCTGTTCCCGTTCCACACCTGGCTGCCCGACGCCGCCGCCGAGGTGCCCATCGGCGCCGGGTACTGCTCGTCGGCGTGCTCGACAAGGTCGGAATCTTCGGGTTCCTGCGCTACTGCCTGCCCCTGTTCCCGGAGGCCTCGCGCTACTTCGCCAAGCCGATCCTGGTGCTGTCGGTGATCGGCGTGCTCTATGCGGCCTTCCTGGCGATGGGCCAGCGCGACATGAAGCGGCTCGTCGCCTACACCTCGATCGCCCACTTCGGCTTCATCGCGATCGGCATCTTCGCCTTCACCTCGCAGGGCGGCACCGGCTCGGTGCTGTACATGGTCAACCACGGGCTCTCGACCGGCGGGCTGTTCCTCGTCGTCGGCATGCTCGTGGTCCGCGGCAAGACCCGCTCGATCCCGGAGTACAGCGGCACCGCGAAGAAGACCCCGATCCTCGGTGGGCTGTTCCTCCTGGCCGGCCTGTCCGCGCTCCGCGCTGCCCGCATGAGCACGTTCGTCAGCGAGTTCCTCGTGCTACTGGGACGTTTCACCCGGCACAAGGTCTCGCGGTCGTCGGCACCACCGGCATCATCCTGGCGGCGCTCTACATCCTGCTGGTCTACCAACGCACCATGCAGGGCCGGATGACCGACAAGGTCAAGACGTTCAAGGACGTCAAGGCCCGGGAGGTGTTCGCCGTCGCACCTCTGCTGGTGCTCATCATCGTGCTCGGCTTCTACCCCAAGCCCGTGACCGACGTCGTGAACCCGCCCGTAGCGGGCGACGCTCCAGGACCTCAACACCACCGACCCGCAGCCGGCCTCGCCCGACGCGGTCACCGCGAACGGACCCGGACGATGACCTTCTCCTCACCCTCGATCGCCTACGGGGCGTTGCTGCCGATCCTCGTCCATGCTCGGCGCCGCGCTGGTCGGCGTGCTCGTCGAGGCGTTCGCGCCGCGCGAGTCGCGCTACGGCGCCCCAGCTGGGACTCTCGATCGTCGCGACGTCGTGGCGTTCGTGAGCATCGTGCTCAAGCGCAAGGACCAGACGGTCACCGTCGCGGGTTCGATCGCGGTGGACGGCTTCGGCCAGTTCATGATGGGCCTGATCCTCGTGCTGTTCCTGCTCTCGGTGCTGCTCATGGCCGAGCGCTCGGTCGAGGGCACGAGCGGCATCGTCGCCCAGGCCTCGCTGGTCGCGGGGTCGGCGGCCGACCGTCGTCTCGCCGAGAGCAGGCCGCATCCAGACCGAGATCTTCCCGCTCGCGTCGTTCGCGGTGTCGGGCATGTTGATCTTCTCCGTGGCCAACAACCTCCTGCTCATGTTCGTCGCGCTCGAGGTGCTCTCGCTGCCCGCTGTACCTCATGGCGGCGCTGTCACGCCGTCGGCGGCTGCTGTCGCTGGAGTCCCGCGGTCAAGTACTTCCTGCTCGGCGCGTTCGCCTCGGCGTTCTTTCCTCTACGGCCTGGCACTGCTCTACGGCTACGCGAACACCGTCGACCTCGCCGGGATCTTCCAGGCCACCGGCACCGGCAGCCGCTCCGACGTGCTGCTGTTCCTCGGCCTCGCGCTGCTGCTGGTCGGCCTGCTGTTCAAGGCGGGCATCGCCCCGTTCCACAGCTGGACGCCCGACGTCTACCAGGGCGCACCCACCTCGGTCACGGCGTTCTTCGCCTCCTGCACCAAGGTCGCGGCGTTCGCGGCCATCCTGCGCGTGCTCTACGATCGCGTTCGGCAGCACGCAGTGGGACTGGCTGCCCGTGCTCTGGGGGGTCGCGATCGTGTCGATGGTCGTCGGCCGCGGTCTTCGGTCTCACCCAGACCGACGTCAAGCGCGTGCTCGCCTACAGCTCGATCGCCCACGCCGGGTTCATCCTCGTCGGGCTCATCTCGCTGTCCAAGGACGGCATCGCGAGCGTGCTGTTCTACCTGTCCGGCTACGGCTTCGCGACCGTCGCGGCCTTCGGGCTGGTGACGCTGGTCCGCGACCCCAACGGCGAGGCCACCCGAGATCTCGCAGTGGGTCGGCATGGCCAAGCGCAGCCCGTTCGTCGCGCTGCTCATGACGGTGTTGCTGCTGTCGATGGCGGGCATCCCGCTCACCGCCGGGCTTCACCGGCAAGTTCTACGTCTTCCGGGCGGCGTACGAGGTCGCACACCCCAGCTGGTCGTCATCGCGCTGGTCACCTCGGCCGTGGCGGCGTTCTTCTACCTGCGCATCGTCGTGCTGATGTTCTTCGCGCCGCTGCCGGAGAACCCGCCCGACATTCGCGGTGCCCTCGCCGCTCACCACGATCGCCCTCACCGCCGGGGTCGTCGTGGACCGTGCTGCTGGGCGTCGTCCCGCAGCCGCTCATCGACATCGCCACCGGGGCTGCGACGCTGCGCGCGTGAGCGGACCGACCACCGAGGCGCTGGGGCTCGACCTCCGCGACCCCGTCCTCGACGGCGGACCTGCGTCGAGGTCTCGCCGACGTCGAGGCGCTGCTGCAGCGCAGTGTGCTGTCCGACGACCCGTTCATCGCCGATGCGTGCAGGCGGCCCGGTTTCCTCGTCGACGCCGGCGGCAAGCGGCTGCGGCCGCTCATGACCCCTCATGTGCGCGCACCTGGGCTCGCCCGCGGTGCCCGAGGTGGTGGTCGCGGCGACCGTCCGTCGTCGAGCTCGTCCACCTCGCCTCGCTCTACCACGACGACGTCATGGACGAGGCCGAGGTCCGGCGCGGGTCCGGGCGTCGGCCAACGCGCGCTGGGAAACACCATCGCCATCCTCACCGGCGACTTCCTGTTTCTCCCGGGCCTCGGGAGCTGCTCGCCGACCCATCGGACCGTGGGCGTGCGGATGCAGGCCACGACCTTCGCGCGGATGGTGAGATAGGCGGCCAGATCCGCGAGTACGGTCGGCCGCCCTCGCGAACGGCGAGGACCCCCGTCGCCCACCACCGATCGGCGTGCTGGCCGACAAGACCGGCTCGCTCATCGCCACCGTCGGCCGAGTTCGGCCGTCGCGGCTTCGGCGGGTGCCGCGGACGACGCCGCCCTGCTGGTCCGCCGCTACGCCCGAGCAGCTCGGCGTGGCGTTCCAGATCTCCGACCGACATCATACGATCGACATCGCCTCCCGACCACGTCGGGAACTCTCGGGAAGACGCCGGGCACCGAACCTGCGCCCCCGGCGGAGGGGGTGCCGCCACCCTGCCCGTGCTGTTCGCCCGCCGCGACGAGTCCTCCGATGACCCGGACGCCGTCCGGTTGCGCGAGCTCGTCGCCTCACTCCCCGCTGGTCGACCGACGACGAGACACGCCGAGGCGCTCGCGCTCCTGCGCCGGTCGCACCGCGCTGCTGAGCAGGCGCGCCAGACGTTGCAGACCTACTGCGGACCTCCGCGCTCGCCATCCTACGCCGGCCTGCCCGAGGGTCCGCGCCGTGCGGGCGCTCACTGGCAGTGGTGAGCGGCAGCGTGGTCGTAGCGCACACCGCTGAGTCTGTTGCAGTTCTGCACGGAAACTGTGCAGTCCTGGGATGGCCCCGCCCCTACCGTCGCCGGCGTGGCCCACCCTCACGCCCCACCACGACGGCCACCCACGGCCACTGCCCGGGCTGCTCCCGCACGGCGACCTCGCCGAACGACGCCGTACCCTCGCCCAGCTGCTCGTCTCGACCGGGTCGGCGGCTCGCGGACCATCCTCTGGGCCCGGATCCACGCCCACGTTCGTCCACGGCCGCGCGGGTGCGGGAGCCCACGAACGTCGTCGACCCTCGGGGCCGGGCAACACGGCACCGGCGACGCTCGCCCTCGCCCGCCAGTTCCCGACCCATGCGATCGTTGACGGCGGTCGGACAGCAACCGGAGATGCCGGAGCTGCGTGGCCTGCGACCACCCGCGGACTCTGCACCCCCGGGTCGGGTTACCGCCCCTCGGTGGCCGACCTCGACCCACGGCTGGCCCGCCACCGGACCGGTCGACCTGGTCTGGGCGTCCATGGCGCTGCACCACCTCGGCGACCCCGACCGCACCCTGCGCGAGGCGCGCGAGGCGCTCGCACCGGGCGGCCGTCGTCGTCGCGGTCGAGTTCGCCGCACCCGGTGCGGGTGCTGCGCGACGGCGCGCACGACGGGCTCGAGGACCGTGCCCACGCGGCGATGGACGCGGTCCACCGCGAGCGGGTGCCCGAGATCGGTGACGCACTGGGCCGCCCGCTTCGCTGCCGCGGGCCTCGCGGTCGAGACCGACGAGACCGTCACGATCGACGTGCACGACCCCCTGTCCGACGCCGCCGTCGCCTACGCCCGGCTGTGGCTCGGTCGGATGGCCGCGGGCGTCGAGGGCCGGCTCGCCCCCGCCGACGTCGCCACCCTCGCCGGCCTCGGCACCCGACGGCATCGCCGCTGCCGTCGCCGCCGGTGACGTCCACCTGCACGGCCGCCCGCACCGTCACCGTCGGCCGCCGTCCCTGAACCGGGCTGCCCCCCCTCGCCCGACCCCGGACGTCCCCTCCCCGACCCTGGCGGTGACGATGCGTCGCGGGGAGGTGGTGGGATGGGTCGGTGGCGACGTACGTGGTGACCGGGGCGACGCGGGGGATCGGGCGCGAGGTGGTGCGGTTGCTCGCCGACCACCGGCTGGTGCTGGTCGACGCGACGAGGCCGCCCTGGCCGACCTCCGCCGGAGCGTTGCCTGATGCCACGGTCGTGGTGGCGGACCTCGACCGCCCGGCCGACCTGCCGACAGCGGGCTGGCCGGAGCAGGTCGACGGCGTCGTCCACAGCGCGGGGATCGCGGTGCGGCGCACCCGTGGCCGACACCGATCCCGCGACCTACGAGCAGATGTTCCGTTTCAACGTCGTCGCCGTCGCCGAAACTGACCCGTCGGCTGCTGCCGGGGTTGCGCGCGCGCGGGCGGGATCCGTCGTCGTCGTCAACTCCGGCCAGGGCCTCACGGTGAGTGGCGACTCCGCCCGCCTACGCCGCGAGCAAGCAACGCGGTGAAGGCGTACGCGGACGCGCTGCGCCTGGGCGAACCCGACGTGCGGGTGAGCACGGTCTACCCCGGGCGGGTGGCGACGCAGATGCAGGAGCGGTTGCGCGCGCAGGAGCGAGCCCCCTACGAACCCGAGCGCTACCTGCAGCCGGCGACCGTCGCGCGGGGTTCGTCGTCGACGTGATCACGCTGCCGCCGGACGCCGTGGCGACCGACGTGCGGCTCTCACCCCGCCACCCCTGAACGACGACCCCGGGCGCCGGGCTCGGCCCGTGCCGGCGGGACCATCGGCGCGTGACCGCCGCCGACCCGCCACCCGAGGCGGGGCTGCGGCTCGCCACCGCTCGCGGGCGCACCGTCGTCGCCGCCACGGTCCTCGCCTCGGGCATGGCGCAGCTGGACGGCACGATCGTCAACGTCGCACTGCCCAGGATCGGGCAGGACCTCGGCGTCGGGCTGACCAGTCTGCAGTGGACCGTCAACGCCTACACCCTCACGCTCGCGGGGCTGTTGCTGCTCGGCGGGTCGCTGGGCGACCGGGTGGGGGCGCCGGAAGGTGTTCCAGATCGGCGGTCGTGTGGTTCACGCTCGCGTCGGTGCTGTGCGCCGTGGCCGTGAACGCGCCGACGCTGATCGGGTTCCGGGCGCTGCAGGGCGTGGGTGCCGCGTTGCTGACCCCGGGTTCGTTGGCCATCCTCGAGGCCGTCTTCCGCCGGCAGGACCGCGCCGCCGCGGTCGGGGGCCTGGTCGGGCCTCGGCGGCGTGGCCGGAGCGCTCGGTCCGATCCTCGGCGGCGTGCTGGTCGGTCTCGGGGTCTACGGGTGGCGCCTGGCGTTCCTCGTCAACGTCCCCCTGGCGGTCCTCGTCGTGCTGTTCGCGCGCCGCATCCCCGAGACCCGTGACCCCGGCGCCACCGGCCGGCTCGACGTCGGGGGCGCCGGTGCTCGCGGCGCTCGGACTCGCGGCGCTGGTCTTCGGCCTCACCGAGGGGCCGGCGAACGGATGGGGTCCGGTGCCCGGTCGCGCTGGTCGTGGCGGGGCTCGTGCTGCTGGTCGGGTTTCGTCGTCAACGAGGCCCGGGTGGCGACGCCGATGATGCCGCTCGGCCTGTTCCGCGACCGGACGTTCTCGGCCGGCAACGCCGTGACGTTCGTGCTGTACGCCGCGCTGTCCGGCGCCCTGTTCCTGGTGCCGGTCCAGCTCCAAACGGGTCAGTGGGTACACGCCGCTCGCCGCCGGGACCTCGCTGCTGCCGCTGACGGTC
Source organism: Melastoma dodecandrum (assembly GCA_029817715.1). Classification (NCBI taxonomy): domain Eukaryota; kingdom Viridiplantae; phylum Streptophyta; class Magnoliopsida; order Myrtales; family Melastomataceae; genus Melastoma; species Melastoma dodecandrum. Next base: position 13,913 of record JARUPY010000254.1, read on the forward strand.
GTCATGTTCCTGCTGTCGGCCCGGATGGGCCGGCTGGCCAGCCGCTTCTTCGGACCCCGCTGGTTCATGACGGTCGGGCCCGCGGGTCGCGGGCCTCGGACTGGTGCTCATGACCCGCATCGGGGCCGGGGCGAGCTACGTCGTCGACGTCCTGCCGGCGGTCGTCGTGTTCGGCCTCGGGCTGTCGCTCACCGTCGCCCCGCTCACCGCGACCGTGCTCGCCGCGGCGCCCGAGGGGGAGGTCGGCGTGGCCTCGGCGGTCAACAACGACGTCGCCCGCACCGCGGGCCTCGTCGCCGTCGCGGTGCTACCGGGCCTCGCCGGCATCACCGACGCGGCCTACCGGAACCCGGGCCGCGCTGTCGGCCGGGTTCCCACGGGCCGTCCTGCTCGCCGGGGGCGCCGCGGTGCTCGCCGGGGTCATCTCGCTGCTGTTCGTCCCGGAGCGGCGTGCTGGCCGACGACGACGACGACGGCGGTCCGGTCCCGCACCCGCACCTTCGGTAACAGCGCGTGCAGCAGCACGCCGATCGTCACGGCGTACGCGAGCGTGCCCCACCCGACCTCGCCGCCGAGCAGCCACCCGACCGCCAGCACGGTGACCTCGATGGCGGTGCGCACGACCCGCACCGGGTGGCCGCGGGCGGCGAGGCCGGTCATGAGGCCGTCGCGGGGGCGGGGGCCGAGCCCCGCCCCGACGTACAGGGCGGTGGCGACGGCGTTGAGGACGATCCCCGCGGCCAGGACGGCGATCGGGTCGACAGGGCGGTGGGGTCGGGGAGGGCCGAGAGCGTGAGGTCGATCGCCGTGCCGACCAGCACGACGTTGCACAGGGTGCCGATCCCCGGCCGTTGGCGCAGCGGGATCCACAGCAGCAGGACGATCGCGCCGTTGACCACCGACCAGGCGCCGACACTCCCGCCCACCGTGACCGCGAGTCCCTGGTCGAGGACGCCCCACGGGGCGAGGCCGAGGCCCGCCCAGCAGCATGAGGCCCATGCTCACGCCGTAGACGCGTCAGGCCGACGAGCAGGACGACGACGCGCGTCGCACGGCGGTCGACCGGGACGGGCAGCAGGATGCGTGACCTCACCCGCCGCAGCATGACAGGATTGGCCTGACGAGCCCAAGGCCAATGTTCGGGGAGGTGGCATCGTGGACCGCGGACCGCTCGCCGAGGCGCTGCGGACCGGTGGTGGCCGGTCCGGGCCCGGCGTACCTCGCGCTGGCCGATGCCCTGCGCAGTCTTGTCGTCGACGGCCGGTGTTGGTCGGCGACACCCTGCCCGCCGAGCGGACGCTCGCCGCCGACCTGGGCGCGAGCCGCACCACCGTGACCACCGCGCTGGACCTGCTGCGCGGCGAGGGACTGCTCGTGAGTCGGCAGGGCAGCGGCACGGTCGTCCGCGGCCGTCCCGGACCGGGTCGACCGGCCCGACGAGCCCGGCCCGCACGGCGTCGTGCACGACGACGACATCGACCTCACCATTCGCCTCCCCGGCCGCGCCGACCGCAACTCGGCCCGCTCGCCCTGGCCGCCGCCGCCCGTCTGCCCGCCCACCTCGCGGGGCACGGCCTGCACCCGCTGGGCCTGCGCGACCTGCGGCAGGCGATCGCCCGCCGCTACACCGCCCGCGGCCTGCCCACGAGCGCCGACCAGGTGCTCGTCACCCAGGGCGCGCTGCACGCGTGGGACCTGCTGCTGCGCACCTTCACCGCGCCGGGCGATCCGGTCGGGGCTCGGAGGTCCCCACCTACGCCGGCTGTGCCCACGGTGCCCGCGCCCACCCACGTGCGGCTGTCCCGATCGGCGTCGACGAGCAGGGCTGGTCGCTCCCGCGGCGGGCGGCGCACCCGTCATCGCCGTCGTCACGCCCGACCCACCAGAACCCGACCGGCGCCCACGCGTCGGAGGCGCAGCGACGCGGCCTGGTCCGGGCGCTGCCGGACACCCGGTTTGGTCGCCGACGAGACCTTCGCCGAACTCGACCTCGACGACGACCTCGCACCGCGCCGCCCGCTCGCCGCCTTCGGCCCGGGCGTGGTCACCGTCGGGTCGCTGAGCAAGCTGGTCTGGGGCGGGCTGCGGATCGGCTGGATCCGGGCCGACGAGGACGTCGTCGCCCGCGTCGGGTCGACCCGCTCGGCCGCGACATCGCGGCGCCGGTCCTCGACCAGTTGCTCGGCGTCGAGGTGTTTCGCCCACCTCGACGCCATCCGGGCGGAGCGCGGTCGCGCTGCTGCGCGCCCGGCGGGACCACCTGCTCGGGCTGGTCGCGGGCGCCGGCTGGTACCGCCGTACGCCCGAGCGGCGGCATGGTGCTGTGGGCCGATCTCGGCGAGGGGGCGTCGAGCACCCGGCTCGCGGCCGGCGGCCCGCGGCCACGGGGTGCGGGTGGTGCCCGGCCCCCGCTTCGCGATCGCGGGAACCCACGACCGCTACCTGCGGCTGCCGTTCGCCAAGGCCGAACCGGTGCTCACCGCGGCCGTCGAACGGTTGCGGGCGCGCCGCCGCCGACCCGCGTCGACCCACGGCCCCCGCGCCGCGCTGGACGGCGTGACCACGGTCCGGGTCACCCCGGCTGGCCGAGGTACTCCTCGAACACCCGGGCGATCGTGCGGTCGTGGTCCGGGTCGCGAGAGCACGGTCACGGGATCGCCCGCCTGCACCGCGCCCGGCACCCGCACCCGGAAGGTAGGCGCCCGGCCGGGCGTCCTCGGCGAACAGCTTCAGCCAGCCCGTCTCGCCCACCCAGCCGCGGAACGTCGAGCACGGGATCCGCGGGTCCGGTGACCTCGAGCTCCACGGTGTCGCCGACGCGCCACACCTCACCGACCAGCGCGGTGTTGGGGGTCGATCCCGACGGTGGTGAGGTTCTCGCCGAAGAACCCGTTCGGGAGCTCGCGGCCGAGCCGCTGCTCCCACCGGTCGAGGTCCTCGCGGGCGAAGGCGTAGACGGCCTGGGTGTCGCCGCCGTGGTGCGCGGTGTCGCCGATGTGGTCGCCCACCAGCCCGCTGCCGAGCCCGCCGTCCTTGGGGCCCGGGTCGCGCACCTCGACCGGGCCCTCGACCGGCCGCTTGCCGATGCCGGTGTCGCGGGTGCGCTTGTAGGGGTTGGGCTCGGCCCGGCCGAGGTTGACGCTCGCGACGTGTGGGGTCTGCACCGGTCCATCCTCGCGGGTCTGTCACCCTGGTTCGCCGTGACGTACGTCGTGTTCGACCTCCGGCGAGGTGCTCTCGGTCGCCCCGCCCCACCTGCCGGAAACTGGCCGCGCTCGCGGCGGCGGCCGACCCCGCCGCCTTCGCCGGACGCCTACTGGCGCCACCGGCTGCCCTACGACGCCGGCGCGTCCGACCTCGTCGTACTGGGACGCAGGTCCTCGGCGCGGTGGTCGGAGCGGTGGCCACGCCGGACCTCGTCCGCGCGCTCGACGCGCTCGACATGGCCGCCTGGACAGTGCGCTGGCCGACGGCGCGGAGGAGCTGCTGCGCGAGGTCGGCGAGTCCCCGGCCGAAGCTCGAAACTGTTGTCCAATGCACCGACCTCGCTCGGTTGCCGCGGTGCGTGAGCTGCCGTGGGGCCGCGTCGTTCGACGAGCTCCGTCTTCTCCGCCGACCTCGGCCTCACCAAAGCCCGCGCCGGAGCTCTACGCCGCCGCCACCGAGCGGTTTCGGGGGCGAGGCGTCGGCGATCGTGTTCTTCGACGACCGCCCGGCCAACGTCACGGGCGCCCGCGACGCCGGGGTGGACCGCCCACCACTGGACGGGGGTCGACGACGCCCGCGCCGTGCTGGTCGACGCGGGCGTCCTGCCCGCGGGTCCGGCGTGAGGCTCCGCGCGGCGGGCACCGAATGTGGGCGGATCCAACGACGCCCGCGGCACACCGTCCGGATACGGGAGCGTGTTCGTCCGGCCGGATCCGGGCGGACGTGCGCCGCCCCACTCGCGCGGGCCCATCTGCCACACCGTGCTTGCGCCAGCAGTTCGGGCTCGTCGGCCGCTGCTAGTGTTCCCGCCAGCACGTCACGACTGCTCGGCAAACCTCGCCAGTCACCTCACCACCGAGGACCGGACCTTTGCTCGGACCCGCCGGTCGCGGCGGGGGGGGTTCGCCGAGACCGGGCACCGGACCTAGGTGACCGTCAAGCACGCCGGGCCGCGGCCGGGTGGGCACGAGGGTGGTGGACGTTGCGACCTCGACGACCCCGCCCTCACGGCGGCGGCGACCGACGAGTCGATTGGGCTCGGCGCGCGCGGCCGGATACAGTCGACGCCCGCACCGACCACCCGAACTACCTACATCCACGGTCAGACACGGCACTCGCCACCGTTCCACGCCACACCTCAACCGTGGCGGGCCCCGAGGAACCTCGCGCCTGCGCCCGGACCTGATCTGAGGCAGGTCAACGGATACTTCAGTCGCTCGCGGCGCTTCGCCCGCGACTTCTCCGCGTCGTATCGACGATTCGCCCACGGTCCAGGACCTTCCGGTTCGCCAGCGACCACTGGCCCGTCGCTGGTGGGCCGACATGGACCTGGCTAGTTTGCAGCGGCGAAGCTCGTGCCGCTGGCCGGCTTCAGGCGCGGGGAGCGGGCATCTCCGGACCCGGCCGTCGTCCCTCGGTCCTGACCGCGCCGGCCCAGGCCTTCTGCGACGACGTCAGGGTGGCGTCGACGGATGATGTTGACGTCGGACGTCGGACGCGATTCGTTGGCACGCCGCAGGTGAATGGATGACCAGCTCGGTTCGGGACCTTCTCGTCCTCATGAGGGGAGGGGCGACGTCGGCCGCTCGCTGCTTGGACACCGCATAGGCGGATGTCGACGGTGTAGACCAGCGTGCCGTTCGGGGTGCCCAGCGTGATCCGGTACCCGTTCAGCCCGGTGGTCGGGAAGGTCGCGACGCCCGCGAGCGGGGACCGGCGTGCTCATGTCCATAGTGCGCCATCGCGGTCGTCGACAGCGGGGTGAGGACGAGCGGCGCCCGGGCCCACGAGTGCCCGAGGATGTAGCTGGTGCTCGCCGGAGCCCACGCGGGGCGCGACACCGAAGCCCTCCCGCACCCAGCAGACCGTGTGGTACTGGTCGCCCGGCGGGTCGAGCGGGCGCACGTTCGTCATCCCGCAGACCCTGGCGTCGATGGTGAAGGCCGGGCCGGAGATCCGGAACGACGTCGGCGCGGCCGGGGCGACGTCGTCGTGCGGCGAGCGCAGCGCGGGGTGGGGTCGGCTTCGGCGCAGGCGTCCAGGGTCATGGTGTGGACCGGCGCGCGCTCGGCCCCCGGCAGCGGAGGCGACCATCGTGGGGCCGGGTGACGTGGCGCGCTGGATGAGCGCGGTCAGCGCTGCCGACGGGCGATCACCGCGGCCAGGACGAGGGCGAGCCGACGGGTCCGGCCACTCGCGAGACGCACCGTCATGTCCACCTCGGGGTCGGGTCGGGACGTCTTGAGCGTAACCGGACCCGAGGCGCCCGGGCGACCGGCCACGGGCGTTAGTCGCCGGTACAGACGGGTTGACCGCGGCGGGGAGCGCCGACGGCGCGAACCCACGGTCGGCGTCGTCGACGGCCTGCTTGCTCCCGGAAGCGACGTTGCTCAGTGCATACGGGCCCTGACGGGGGACACTGGACACATGCTGCCGGACGCTGGCCGGCCCGCTGCGCAACTGGGCGGGCAACCTCACCTTCCACCTCCACCGAGCTCGCCCGCCCGACGACGGGTCGAGGATACTGCAGGAACTCGTCGTCGGGAGCCCGCGCGTGCGGGCGCTGGGGTCGGGTCACTCGTTCAGCCCGGTGGCCGACAGCGAGGGCGTGCTAGTCAGCGTCCGGGACCTCGGCGGGGGAGATCGAGGTCGACGCCGCGACCGGCGCGGTCACCGTCCCGGCTCCGGCGCGACCTCCGGCCGGGTCGGGGCCGAGCTGCAGCGGGCGGGCCGCGCGTTTGCTACAACACCGGTTCGCTGCCGGCACATCGTCGTCGCGGTGCGCCTGCGCCACGGGCATCCCACGGAATCGGGCAACGGCCAAACCGCAACCTGCCCTCCGCGGTGCGGGCGGTCGAGTTCGTCCGGGCCGACGGTGAGATGGTCACGCTCATCCCGCGAGGCCGACACCGACGAGTTTCGGCGGCGCCGTCCTCGCCCTCGGCGCGCTGGGCATCGTCACCCGGCCTCTCGCTCGACACCGAACCGAGTTACGACGTCCGGCAGGACCTCTGGCAGGACGTCCCGTTCGACCGTGCTGGGTTCCGCCGAGGTCGACGAGGTCATGGGCCCGCCCACTACAGCGTCAGCGTGTTTCACCGGACTGGAGCCGGCCGGGCGTCGTCGACAAGGTCTGGACCAAGAGCCCGCGTCGACGCCTTCACCGACCACCCGGACGACGGCCTCGGGGGCCATCGGGCCACCGAGGCCAGCACCCGATCGTCGGCGAGGACACCGCCGGCGCCACCGAGCAGCTCGGCGTCCCGGGTCCGTGGAACGCCCGGCTGCCCCCACTTTCCGGATCGAGTTCACCCCGAGCCACGGCTGAGGAGATCCAGAGCGAGTACCTGCTCCCCGCGCGAGCACACGGCGGAGGCACTCGTCGCCCTGCGCGGTCTCGCCGACCGGTTCCCGGCGTCCCTGCAGGTCTTCGAGCTGCGGACCATCGCCGCGGACGACCTCTGGCTGAGCCCCAGTCACCGTCGCGACCCACCGTCGCGGTTGCACTTCAACCTGGGTGCTCGACATCGACCGCGTCCGGCCGGTGCTCGGCGCGATTCGAGGCGGCGATCGCCCGCTTCGAGCTCCCGCCCGCACTGGGGGCAAGGTGTTCACGATTCCCCGGCCGACGTAGGTGGCGTTCCGCGCTACAACTCCGGTTGGCCGAACCGCGCGCCGCGCCGCTGGTCGCGCGGTTACGACCCGGACGGCCGCTTCCGCAACAGCGTTCTCACCAGACCCCTACCTTGCGCGCGCGTAGGACGTGACCCGCATACCTGATTGCCGTGATCGGCCCAATCAGACGACGGCGGTCGGCCGGGTCGATGGGGGGGGCGCCCGGCAACTCGCCCGCGGCGAAAGGAAGCGGGTGAGGCCCTCGCGCCGCAATGAGCAGACAGCAACGCCACCCCAGACCAGCCCGAAAGCCGAACCAGGCGGGTCGGCTGGCGTGTGAAGCAGGACCTCGTCGGTCCGACGAAAACACGCCGTTAGGAGGAACTGCCAGCACCCGGCGTGAGGTACTGCATGCAGGCCTGACGGTGGACATTACGGTCAGGAACTGTTGACGTCGCGGCTCCGACACTAGCAGCAGCTGGGAGTGCACGTGATGAGCCCGGCCGGAGGCCGAGCAGGGCGGCGTGGCCCCGCGCCGGTCTCGGTCCGCAGAAGGGTCAACCGCCCGATCGCGGCGAGAGGCGACGAGCATCGACCACGGCGAACCGGGGGCCAGCACGAGGGTCTCCGACGTGTGTGGGACTCGACGGCTGTTCGACCCCCGCCGTTCGCGCTTGGCTCAGGGCCCGTAGGTGCCGAAGGTAGAACGCGGCCGTGGACGAGTGCGATCCACAGGCAGGTGGGGCCCGTCCGTAGCCGACGGTGGCAGCACGACCGATCGCCGCCGATCTCCGCGATCCCGACAGCTGTGGCGCACGTGTGCCAACGGGACGCAGATCGCTCGCCGAAGGACTGACGACGGCCGCCGAAGCAGGAATGGGTCACCACAGCGGGTTACACGAAGATAGCCCCATGCGACCGTCTCGACGACGCGTTAGTGCTCGAAGACCGCCCCAGATGGTAGACGCCCCAGTTGGACGGCGATGAAATGGCCGCGCCCGACCAGCACACAGCCAGGTGAGTTGCCGGCGGTTTGCGCAGGACGGCGCGGAACGGCCGGCCCGCGGTGGGGTGACCCGCCAGATCCGACGACCCCATCCACACACCTAACGACCACAACGATTGCGGTGAGGCGAGAGCACCTCGAGGGCTGTTCGCCGGGGTCGCACAGCAACAGCGGGAAGTTACCCCCACGGGGAAACGAGCCCCACACAGCAGTTAGGGCGAGGCAGCCATCAGGATGAGGCCCGCCCGTGTCGACCGCCACGTGGGTGTAGGCGGACGTGGCGAGGGACGGGGCGTCGGAACGGTTGTTGCTGGGTGGCGCCTGTCGGCGGTCAGCCGACGGTCCAGGGTGTCGTGTAGCGAGCGCAGGAGCGTGTCGTAGCAGTCGGCGTCGGTTCGGGTGGGGTGCCGGCCTGGACGGCGTCGATACTGCTCGACCAGGCTCGCGCGGCCGATTGGACTTACGGTGGGGCGGTCGACGTCGCGGAACACCCCCATGGGGGTTGTACCGCGGCTCGCCGGCGGTCAGGCGGGACAACGCGAACGCGGGCGGGTGGGGTCCTCGGCGTGGGAAGTCGTGGACGAACGACGCGGGGGTCGTCGTCGGCCACGCCGTCTCGACGGTGAGTGAGAGCCGTCGGGGCGGCGGACGACGGCCTTGCCGCCGTCGGTGCCGAACCGGACCGGGCGCGCCGTCCTCGAGTGGGGACGATCCAGTCGGCCTTGGTCTCGGAGGTCCTTTGAGCAGGTCGAAGGCGCCGTCGTTGAAGATGTTGCAGTTCTGGTAGATCTCGACCAGCGACGTGCCCTTGTGCTTCGGCGGCGCGGTCGCAGACACCGACTGCAGGTGCTTGCGGTCGCTGTCCAAGGGTGCGGGCGACGAAGGTGGCCTCGGCGCCGAGCGCGAGCGAGACGGGGTTGAACAGTTGCTGGTCCAGCGACCCGTAGGGGGTGGACCTTGGTGATCTTGCCGATCTCCGAGGGTGGGGGAGTACTGGCCCTTGGTCCTAGGCCGTAGATCTGGTTGGTTGAACAGCAGGATCGTCATGTCGACGTTGCGGCGCCACCCCGCAGGCGTGGGATGAGGTGGTTGCCGCCGATCGACAGGTCGCGTCGCCGTTCGCGGGTGACGACCCACACCGACAGGTCGGGGCGGGCGGCGGCGTGGCCGGTGGCGATTCGCCCGGGGCGCGGCCGTGGATGGAGTGCATCCCGTTGGTGTTCATGTAGTACGGGAAGCGGCTGGAGCACCCGATGCCGGACACGAACACGATGTCGTGGCGGGGGATCTCCAGCTCCGGCATGAAAAGCCCTGCACGGCGGCGAGGCACGGCGTAGTCGCGCAGCCCTGGGCACAGCGGACCTCCTGGTCGGTCTTGAAGTCCTTGGCCTTGAGGCCCAGAGGGGGCCGGGATCCGGCGTCGACGGTCACTGCTCGATCACTCCCTGCAACTGATCGGCGAGTTCGGCGGCCTTGAAACGGCATGCCCCGCACCTGGGTGAGGGAGATGGCGTCGACCAGGGTACTTCCCGCGGATCAGCAGGGCGAAGCTGACCGAGGTTCATTCTCGGGGATGACGAACCGCGGTCGTTAGCGGGCCAGCACCTCGGCCGAGATCGGTGGGGAAGGGGTTGAGGGTGACGGACGTGGGCCTGGCGCGATCGGGGTGTCCCGCGCGGCGGACGCGACGGACGGCGGCCCGCCGATCGGGCCGAAGGTGGAACCCCAGCCGAGGACCAGGACCTTCGCGTCGCCGGTCGGGTCCTCGACCCACGGTGGTGTTCGGTGGTCCGGACGCCCGTCGACCTTGGCTGGCGGGTGCGGACCATGAAGTCGTGGTTGTCGGGGTCGTAGGAGATGTTGCCGGTGCGGTTCGGCCTTCTCGATGCCGCCGATGCGGTGCTCCAGGCCCGGCGGGTGCCGGGTACGGCCACGGCCGGGCGAGGGTCTCGGGGTCGCGCAGGTAGGGCAGGAAGTTGCCGTCGTCGGCCGGGTCGTTGGGCGCCCGTCGCGAAGTCGACCGCCAGGCCGGGCAGCTCGGCCATGGGACGGAAGCTTCCACGGCTCGGATCCGTTGGCGAGGTAGCCGTCGGACAGCAGGAACACGGGGGTGCGGTAGGTCGTGGCGATCCGCACCGCCTCCAGGGGCGGCGTCGAAGCAGTCGCCGGGGGAGCGGGGCGCGACGACCGGCACCGGGGCTCGCCGTTTGCGCCCGTACATGGCCTGCAGCAGGTCGGCCTGCTCGGTCTTGGTCGGCAGGCCGGTCGACGGGCCGCCGCGCTGGGCGTCGACCACGACCAGCGGCAGCTCGAGGGATCACACGGCCAGGGGCCGATCTCTCCGGACTTCAACGCGATGCCGGGCCCGGAGGAGGGTGGTGACGACCGAGGCGCGCCGCCGAAGCTCGCGCCGAGCGCGGCGCCGACGCCCGGCGATCTTCGTCATCGGCCTGGAAAGGTCTTCACGCCGAGCTTCTTGTGCTTGGACAGCTCGTTGCTGGATGTTCGACGCCGGGGTGATGGGGTAGGGCGCCGAGGAAACAGCGGCAGCCTCGCCAACCGCGCCGCGACGATGCGGCCGTAGGCCAGGGCGGTGTTACCGGTGATGTTGCGGTACAGCCCGGCGGCAGCGCGGCGGGCTTGATCTCGTAGGAGGACGGCGAACGCCTCGGTGGTCTCGCCGTAGTTCCAGCCGGCTTGAACGCCAGCTCGTTGGCCTGGGCGACCATCGGCTTGTTTGGCGAACCGCTTGGCGAGGAACGCCCAGCGTCCCCTCGGTCGGTGGGCGGTGGTACATCCAGGACAGCAGCCCGAAGAGCGCGAACATGTTCTTCGACCGCGACGCCTCCTTGCGGCCCAACTGCGACGACAGCTCGCCCGCGGCGAGGGAGTCGACGGTCAGCCTGGGTGAGGTCGACGGCATGGACGGTGAACTTCTCCAGCCGCCCGTCCTCGAGCGGGTTGCTCGTCTGCCCGACCTTGGCCAGGGCCCGGTCGCTGAAGTCGTGGGTGTCGACGATGATCGTCGCCCCCGCCAGCAGGTCGGCGAGGTTGGCCATCAACGCCGCCGGATTCATCGCCACCAGCACGTCCGGGCGGTCACCGGGGGTGAGGATCTCGTGGTCGGCGAAGTGCAGCTGGAACGACGACACCCCCGCCGCGGTCCCGGCAGGCGCCCGGATCTCCGCCGGGAAGTTCGGCAACGTCGACAGATCGTTCCCGAACCCCGCCGTCTCCGACGTGAACCGGTCACCGGTCAACTGCATACCGTCACCCGAATCACCCGCGATGCGGATGACGACACGGTCGAGGGTCTGGGTGGCGGCAGACGCGGTGGGTGTCCATGGTTGGGCACCGATCCTACGAGCAGGTCACGGACGGGTGTCTGTCTCATGGCTCACCCGGTCAGGGGCCGACCGCGGGCGGTCCGCCGTGGTCTCTCTTCCTCTGTCCGTTTGCGACCGTGCAGGAAGTTGCGCCTTCGCGTTCTCGCCAGGAGTGTGCCCGGGAGTGCCCGCATTTGCCCCCTCGGAATCGCAACGTCGTCGCAAGTTCTTGAGGTTCGGTCCGACGTCGAACCGGGGCGTTGGGTATTAAGGCCGATGCCGGGGGACGTGAACGTCCCCTACAAGGTCCCAAGGTCCGACCGCGATCCACGGTCAGGACGACGTGCTCGACGACACGGGGGTGTGCTGTGCACGGGGATCAGGGAGACGTCGTCCTGCCGGCCTTCGAGATGGACTGCCGCGACTGGCTGGTCGCGACGCCGGACGAGGCCGGACTGCCCGACGAGGTCGAGGGCGCTCCCCTGCTGGCCGTGCTGTCGTCCGCGGTGGTCGACGACGGCGAGCTGCAGTCGGTGAGCGCCGTCATTACGGTCGGCCTGCTCGACGAGGGACGCGCCGCTCGCGGTCCCGCTGCACGACGACTGCGTCGCGGCCGGAGGTCGTCGACGGCTTCGAGGACGTCGACGACGACGGTCGCCGTCCGCTACATCGTCCCCGCGCCCGACGGGCCAGCTGGCCCTGCTCGCCGAGTTCTCCGTCCGCACCGGCGCGGGCGTGCGCACCGGGCCGCGGCGCGGGAGTCCCGACCGACCCCGAGCTCTCGCGCCGCATCGAGGCGCTCATGTCGTCCTTCCGCTGGGCGGCCTGACCGCCGGCGCGCTCGTGGGTGCGGCGCGCCGGGGTCTAACGGTAGTTCTCGAACTGCAGGGCGACGCCGAAAGTCCTCGCCCTTGAGCAGGGCGATCACGGCCTGCAGGTCATCGCGCTTCTTGCCGCTCACCCTCAACTGGTCGCCCTGGATCTGGGCCTGGACGCCCTTGGGGCCCTCGTCGCGGATCGTCTTGGCGATCTTCTTCGCCACCTCGGACTCGATGCCCTGCTTGATCGAGGCCCGCAGAACGTAGCTCCTGCCCGAGGAACTGGGCTCGCCGGCGTCGAAGCGACTTCAGCGAGATCGACCGCTTGACGAGCTTGTCCTTGAACACGTCGAGCGCGGCGCGGACGCGTTCCTCGGTGTCGGCCCGCAGCGTCAACCGCGTCGTCGCCGGACCAGTCGATGCTGGCGTTGGTCCCGCGGAAGTCGAAGCGCTGGGACAGCTCCTTGGCGGTCTGGTTCAGCGCGTTGTCCGCTTCCTGGCGCTCGATCTTGCTCACGACGTCGAACGACGCGTCGGCCACGGTGGCTCTCCTCCTGGACGGCGCGGGGACGGGTGTCACCACCACTGTCTCAAACCGCCTCGGACCCGCCCGGGGCCTGCGGTAGAGTTCGCGTCCGTTGTGACCCGGCGGGTTGCCCGAGTGGCCAAAGGGAACGGTCTGTAAAACCGTCGGCTTCGCCTACGTTGGTTCGAACCCAACACCCGCCACCGCACGTCCCGAGCCGTCCATGCGCGTCCGCGCGCGTGGACGCCTCCGCGGCGTTTGCGGGCCGGTGCGGGGGCCGGTCCGGGTCACGTCCGTCTGGACAAGCACGCCGTGACGGCGGACACGCCAGCCGCCACGCGCGGCCGTGACCTGATCGTGGACTTGGCGGTCCGCGTTGAGTCCATGTGAAGATCAAGCGCCGAAGGCCTTGGTGATCTTTCCCCGTGAGACCATCAAGGCCTTCGTCATGCCCGGGGCCGGTCGACGCCGACCCTGCCGCACGACGCCGTCCCGTGGCTCGTGTAGCCTCGCTCCTCGGCCCGATCGGTTCACGCCGGTCGCCACTGCCGCCCCCTTAGCTCAGTCGGTAGAGCGTCTCCATGGTAAGGAGAAGGTCTGCGGTTCGATTCCGCATGGGGGCTCGACCCGCGCACGCGCTCCGGTGACGCCGCCCGCGACCCACCGGCCGCGCGGCGGCGGTGCCGCACGACGGCGGTGCCGGTCCGTGGCGGTGTAGCTCAGGTGGCAGAGCAAACGGCTCATAATCGCTGTGTCACCGGTTCAAGTCCGGCCCTCGCTACTGCCCGTCCGGCCGACCCGGTCCCACCGCGGTCGGCAGTCTGTACGACCGAACAAGAGAGGGCCTCCCGTGGCCGCCACCGACGTCCGTCCGAAGATCACGCTCGCCTGCCAGGTCTGCAAGCACCGGAACTACATCACCAAGAAGAACCGGCGCAACGACCCCGACCGCCTCGAGCTGCGGAAGTTCTGCCCGAACTGCGGCAAGCACACCGAGCACCGCGAGACCCGCTGACGCACCGCCGCCGTCGTCGTGGCGCTGTCCACCGGAATTCGCCGGTCGGGTCTACCCGGCCGGTGAGCCGTTACCAGGTCGGTCGGGAGAAGGTCCGGGAGTTCGCCCCGGGCCACCGGCGAGACCTCACCGCTGTGCCACGACCTCGCGGCGGCCCCGTGCCGCGGGCCACCCGGACCTCGTCGCGCCGGTGACCTTCGGCATCGTCGTCACGACCCCGGCGGGCGAGCAGGTCGTCCGCGACCCCGAGCTCGGCCTGGACTGGACCAAGGTCGTCCACGGCGAGCAGCGCTTCGAGCACACCCGCCCGGTGCACGCGGGCGACGAGCTGTACGCCGCGGTGACCATCGAGTCGGTCAAGGCCGTCGCGGGCAACGACATGATCACCAGCCGCACCGACGTCACCGACGCCGCGGGCGAGCCGGTCTTCTCGGCGTGGGCCACCCTCGTCGCGCGGGGCACCGCATGAGCGCCGCCCCGCGCCCGGCTCCGTCGCGGTCGGCGACCAGATCCCCGGCCTCACCGTGCGGCTCACCCGCGCCGACCTCGTGCGCTACGCCGGCGCGTCCGGTGACCTCAACGTCATCCACTGGAACGACCGGATCGCGACCGAGGTCGGTCTCCCCGGTGTCATCGCCCACGGGATGCTCACCATGGGCCAGGCCATCCGCGTCGTCACCGCCTGGGCGGGCGACGATCCGTCCCGCGTGGTGAGCTGGGGCGTCCGCTTCACCCGTCCCGTCCCCGTCCCGGACGACTCCGCGGCGGACGGCACCGGTGGCGGTTGCCGTCCTCGAGATCGGCGGCAAGATCCGCGCGGTCGACGGCGACCTGGTGACCGTCGACGTCGACACCCGCCTGGGCGGCCAGACGGTCCTCGCCCGCGCGCGCGCCGTCGTCCGGCTGGGCTAGGGCGCGTGACCCGCGGACGTCCGGCCCGAGGGTCGCTCGCCGCCGCCCTGGCCGCGCTCGCGCTCACCGCCGGCTGCACCGCGTCGGTCGACGGCCGTGGCTCCGCCCCGGGCTCCCGTCCGGCGAGCAGCGCGTCGTCCACGTTCCGCGTCGTCGTCCACGCCCGCGCCCGTGCCCGGCGCCGCCGCCCAGCCCGCCAACGCCTGCGGCACCTACGCCCGCGCCGGACCCCGACCGGCCCGTGGTCGACCTCGCGTTCACCGTCGGGGCCGACCACACCTCGGTCGCGGGCGTCGAGACCGTCACCTTCCGACCGGACGCCGCCGTCGACCAGCTCGTCTTCCGGCTCACGCCCCAACACCGCGCCGTTCGGTGCAGGGAGGGCAACCGGATCGAGGTCACCTCCGCCACGGCCGACCACGGGGCGGGCACGCCGACGTTCGACCGCCGCGGGCGCCGCCGCGAGCACCCAGGGTGGCCCTGCTGCGCAATCCCGTTCCCCTCGCCTGGTCCCGGCGGGGAACGGCGATCACGGCCCGGCTGTCGTTCACCACGACGCTCGGCGCGGGCTCGTTCGACCGCTTCGGCCGCCAGGGACGGTTTCGCGTGGTGGGCGTCCGGTCATCCGCTGCTGGCGTGGGAGCGCGGGTACGGCTGGCACGAGGAGCCGCTGCTGCAGTTCACCGCCGAGAGCGCGACGAGCGAGGCAGCGGCCACCACGCTGCGGGTCACCGCTCCCGCGGCCGACGTCGTGGTCATGAGCGGCAACCCGTCGGCACCGACGGGCTCCGGCTCGACCCGCACCTGGACCGGCTCGCTCGACGCGCCCCGGACGTCTCGGTGGCCGTCGGCCCGTTCCAGCTCTCCGACAGCACCGTCGACGCCGGCCGGTCGGTCGCCCCTGCGGATCGGCGCCCCGAGCAGCGACGCCGCGGCGCGCCTGCGGCCGGAGTTCGAGCGGGCCCTCACCGAGCTCTCGGCCCGCTTCGGCCCGTTCCCGTTCCCCTCGCTCGCGGTGGCGTTGCTCCCCGCGAGCGGTGGCGGCATCGAGTACCCCGGGGCGATCCTCATGCTCGGACGCGTCCCGGCCTGGTCGCGGTCCACGAGACCGCCCACCAGTGGTTCTACGCGATGGTGGGCAACTCCCAGGCGCAGCACGCCTGGCTCGACGAGGCGTTTCGCGAGCTTCGGCGAAACAACTCGTCGACCACCGAACCCGCCACCCGTGGCCATCCTGCAGACCGACCGCAACCCCCGTTCGACCGGACCATGGCCGACTGGGGCGACGACGAAGCGGGCTACTACGCGACCACGTACGACAAGGGCTCGGCCGCGCTGTTCGCCGCGCGGGCCGCGGCGGGGGCGGCGCCGTTCGACGCCGCGATCCAGTGCTACGTCGCCCGCAAACGCCTGGGCCGTCGCCGACCCGGCCGACCTGCGGGCGGCGCTCGCCGACCTCCCGGCCGCGGTTCGACGTCCTGCAGCGGGCGGGCGCCCTCCCGCGCTGACGCGGCCCCGGTGCGGGGCCCTGCTCAGCCCGCGGCGACGAGCTTCTGGAAGCGGCTGATGCCCTCGACGAGGTCGTCGTCGGACAGCGCGTACGACACGCGCAGGTAGCCCGGCGTCCCGAAGGCCTCACCCGGCACGACCGCGACCTCGGCCTCGTCGAGCACGATCTCCGCCAGCCCGACGGTGTCGTGGGCGACGCGGCCGCGGAACGGCCGGCCGTAGAGGACCCTTGACCTGCGGGTAGGCGTAGAACGCGCCCTCGGGGGTCGGGCAGGTGACGCCGTCGATCTCGTTGAGCATCCCGGTCACCAGCGCGCGGCGGCGTTCGTAGGTCTGCTTCATCGCGGCGACAGCCGACAGGTCGCCGCGCACGGCCGCGAGGGCCGCCACCTGCGAGACGTTGGCGACGTTCGAGGTCGCGTGCGACTGCAGGTTGGTCATCGCCTTGACGACGTCGAGCGGCGCGATGGCCCAGCCCACCCGCCAGCCGGTCATGGCGTAGGTCTTGGCGACTCCGTTGAGGACGACGACGCGGTCGGCGAGCTCCGGCACGACGGTCGCCATCGACACGTGGGTGGCGTCCCCGTAGACGAGGTGCTCGTAGATCTCGTCGGTGACGACCCACAGACCGTGCTCGATGGCCCAGCGACCGATGGCTTCCACCTGCTCCGGCGGGTAGGACGGCGCCGGTGGGGTTGCTGGGCGAGACGAAACAGCAGGACCTTGGTGGCCGGGGTGCGGGCGGCCTCGAGCTGGTCGAGGGTGGCGCGGTACCCCGTGGTCTCGTCGGTTGTCGACCCTGCACGGTGGACCCCGCCCGCCAGCGCGATCGCCTCGGGGTACGTGGTCCAGTACGGGGGCGGGGACGAGGACCTCGTCGCCCGGGTCGAGCAGCGCGGCGAAGGCGTTGTAGACCGCCTGCTTGCCGCCGTTGGTCACCAGGACGCGGTCGGCGCCGACCTCGAAGCCGGAAGTCGCGAGCGGTCTTCTCCGCGATGGGCCTCGCGCAGCTCGTGGCAACCCGGGGACCGGGGTGTAGTGGTGGTAACGCGGGTCGCGGCAGGCGGGCCACGGCCGCCTCGACGATGTAGTCCGGGGTCGCGAAAGTCCGGTTCGCCCGCCCCGAAGCCGATGACCGGGCGGCCGGCCGCCTTGAGGCGCCTTGGCCTTGGCGTCGACCGCGAGGGTGGCCGACGGCGCGATGGCGCCGATGCGGGCGGAGACGCGACGCGGTGCGTCGGCGGCGGACGGGGTGGCTGGTGGCACGCTCGGACATGCCTCCATGGTCCAAGGCGGGCCGCGGCGCGGCGGCCGCTGGCCCCGGCCGGACGCGAACCCGTACACTGGCCCGCGGAGTCCACGCGGCTCTGCGTCAGCATGCGCTCGACCCTCCGGTCGGCGCTGCGGGCGCGCGCCGAAGGGGCGTGGCCTCAATTGGTAGAGCACCGGTCTCCAAAACCGGCGGTTTGCAGGTTCGAATCCTGTTCGCCCCTGCTGTCAGCGTCAGTGCGTCAGAGCAGTTCCACGTCAGCGTGTCCGGCCATGGCGGCCGGGCACCGGAGAGGAGTCACGCGGTGCCCACCGCTTCGTCCGGTCTGCCCGACGACTCCCGCCGCGACCGCAAGGCGCGGCTGTCGAAGGACGACGACCGTCTGCTCTCCGAGGGTGTCGTGACCGGCCGACGAACTCGACGTCGACGCCACCGACGACGACCTCGACGCCACCTGACGACCTCGCCGAGGACGAGGGCGAGGACGACGCCGACGAGGACGACCGCGAGGCATCCGGCACCACGCTGACCAAGAAGCGGCCGCCGGTACCGCGACCACCACCCGCTCGACGAAGGCCCGCTCGACGAAGGCCCGTCGGCCGAAGGACCAGCGGACCGGCAAACCCGTTCAAGTTCCTCGCGCGCTTCCTGCGCGAGGTCGTCGGCGAGATGCGCAAGGTGCTGTGGCCGAGCCGCCGCGAGCTCGTCGTCTACACGATCGCCGTGATCATCTTCGTGACGGTGCTCATCGCGATCGTCGGAGGGCTCGGACTTCGGCTTCGCCCGCCTCGTCCTGTTGATCTTCGGGTAGGCCGCGACCCCGCCGCCGTCGCCCGTCCGCTCCACACGCAAGGAACCGTGACCCAGAACCGTGTCTGACATGCTCGAACGACCAGCCCGTGCGCCCCGCCGCCTCGAACGACCCGTTCGCGACGGCGACCGACGAGCGCAGCCCCGCCGCGCGCGAGGCCGCCGAACTGCTCGAGGCGACCTCGGCCGACCTGCCGCCGGCGGGCGAGCCGCTGCGGGACCTCACCGGCGCCGAGGGCGAGGACGTCGACCGCGGTCGACGACGTCGACCTCGGTGGTCCGGGCGAGGAGGTCGACACCGACGACGACACCGCGGCCGCGGCGGCGCAGAGCGCCACCGAGGATGCCGGTGACGCCGAGGACGCCGAGGGACGCCGAGGACGCCGAGGACGCCGAGGACGAGGACCCCGTCGAGGCGCTGCGGCGCGAGCTGCGCACCGCCTTCGGCGACTGGTACGTCGTCCACTCCTACGCGGGCTACGAGAACAAGGTCAAGACCAACCTCGAGAGCCGCATCGTGTCGCTCGACATGGAGGACTACATCTTCCAGGTCGAGGTCCCGACCGAAGACGTCGTCGAGATGAAGAACGGCCAGCGCAAGCAGGTCAATCGCAAGGTCTTCCCGGGCTACATCCTGGTCCGGATGGACCTCAACGACGAGTCGTGGGGCGCGGTGCGCAACACGCCCGGCGTCACCGGCTTCGTCGGCGCGACCTCGCGGCCCTCGCCGCTGACGATCGACGAGGTCGTCAAGATCCTCGCCCCGGCCACCCAGAAGGCCGAGCGGGTCGCCACCGGCGGCAAGGCCGCCGAGCCGGGCGCGCCCGTCGTCGAGGTCGAGTACTCGGTCGGGCGAGTCGGTCACCGTCATGGAGGGCCCCTTCGCCACGCTGCCCGCGACCATCAGCGAGATCGACCCGCTGCACCAGAAGCTGAAGGTCCTCGTGTCGATCTTCGGCCGCGAGACGCCGGTCGAGCTCTCGTTCGACCAGGTCACCAAGATCTAGCCCGCCGGGCCACGGTCCACCGCCACCACCGCAACGAAGAGAAGAAGAGTCATGCCTCCCAAGAAGAAGCTCGCAGCGATCATCAAGCTGCAGATCAAGGCCGGTATGGCCACCCCGGCACCGCCGGTCGGCCCCGCGCTGGGTCAGCACGGCGTCAACATCATGGAGTTCTGCAAGCAGTACAACGCGGCCACCGAGTCGCAGCGCGGACAGATCGTCCCGGTGGAGATCTCGGTCTTCGAGGACCGTTCCTTCACCTTCGTCACCAAGACCCCGCCGGCCGCCCGGCTGCTGCTGGCCGCCGCGGGTGTCGACAAGGGCAGCGGGGAGCCGCACACCAAGAAGGTCGCCACCGTGACGATGGACCAGGTCCGCGAGATCGCCACGACGAAGATGGAAGACCTCAACGCGAACGACATCGACCAGGCGGCGAAGATCATCGCCGGCACCGCCCGGTCGATGGGCATCACCGTCACGGGCTGAGTGCTCGTGCACGTCTGACGCGCACCCCGCGTCAGTGGGAGGTCGCCCGCACCCGGTGGGCGGCCGTCAACACCACGGATCCACGGAGAGAAGGCAGTTCCGCAATGACCACGTCCAAGGCCTACCGCAAGGCCGCCGAGGCCCTCGAGGCCGGCAAGATCTACTCCCCGCTCGAGGCGGCGACCCTCGCCACCCAGACCTCGACCACCAAGTTCGACGGCACCGTCGAGGTCGCCCTGCGCCTGGGCGTCGACCCGCGCAAGGCCGACCAGATGGTCCGCGGCACCGTCGCGCTGCCGCACGGCACCGGCAAGAGCGTCCGCGTCATCGCCTTCGCGACCGGCCCCGCGGCCGAGGCCGCCGAGGCCGCCGGCGCCGAGCGCGTCGGCAGCGACGACCTGATCGCCGACATCACCGGCGGGTTCCTCGACTTCGACGCCGCCGTCGCGACGCCGGACCAGATGAGCAAGGTCGGTCGCATCGCCCGCGTCCTGGGCCCCCGCGGCCTGATGCCGAACCCGAAGACCGGCACCGTCACCCCGGACGTGGCCCGGGCCGTCACCGAGTTCAAGGGCGGCAAGGTGAGCTTCCGCGTGGACAAGCAGGGCAACCTGCACATGATCATCGGCAAGGCGTCGTTCAGCCCGCAGCAGCTGGTCGAGAACTACGCGGCGGCCGCCCTTGACGAGGTCCTGCGGTCCAAGCCGTCCGCGGCCAAGGGTCGTTACCTCAAGAAGGTCCACCTTCGCGACGACGATGGGCCCGGGCATCCCGGTCGACGTCAACCGCGTCAAGAACCTCACCGAGGACGCCGGTGGCCTGAGCCGCCCCGCCCACCTCGACCGAGCCCCGGTCCGCCACGTGCGGGCCGGGGCTCGGTCGCGTGCGGGGTTCCGGTGTGCGGTCGCGTGCGGGCACGGGTCGGATTCGGCCGGGAACCGGTCGTTGACAACCGGTATCTGAGGGTTTCTGATGAACCTTCCGCTCGTCCCCCGTCACACCGAGGTGATCCGTGCCGCGTGCGCGCCTGCGTCGTCCCCTGCTCGTCTCCCTGACCGCCGCGACCGCCGGGCTCGCGCTCGCCGCGGCGGTCTCACCGCCGCGCCCCCGGCGCTCGCCGCGGCCCGCGGCCGGTGGTCCGGGCGCGCTCTCCCACTTCGACCAGTCCCGCAAGGGACTGCGTCGGTACCTCGCGGACGACGACGTCGAAGATCTGGGTTCACCGTCGCCGACGGCGTGCTGTCCGACGTCTACGCGCCGACGATCGACACCACCAACGTCGAGACCCTGCAGTACGTGGTGACCGATGGTGCCACCTTCACCGACCTGCAGACCCGCGACACCAGCTACACGGTGTCGTCCGACGCGACCGGCATGACGTTGCACGGTCACCTCGACCGCGAAGAGCGGGGCGTACCGGCTCGTCACGACCTACTTCACCGACCCCGACCGCGCGAGCGTGGTCTCCCGGGTGCGGTACCAGGCGCTCACCAAGGCCGCGAGGGCCTACAAGCTCTACGTCCGTCTCGACGCCACGGCGGGCGGCAACGGTGGCGGGGGCAGCGGCAACGGTCGGCGCCGACTCCGCGCTCGTCGACACCTCCGCGGGCAGCCCGGTGCCGGTCACCTACGACACCGTCACGGCGACGAACGCCGCCAACCGCGACTACGCGAAGCCGACCTACGTCGCGCTCGCCGGCGACCGCGCGTTCGGCTCGGTGAGCAGCGGCTTCGTCGGCACGGCGAGTGACGGCCTGACCCAGCTCGACGCCGGGCACGCGCTCGGTCCGGTCACGCCGACCGCCACGAACGGCAACGTCGAGCAGACCGCGGCGGTGAGCCTCGACCCGAACGGGTCGGCGGTGCTCGCCTCGCCGTCCGGGACACCCGGGCGGGCGCGGTCGGCACCGCGCGCCGCGTCGTCGTCCGCCGACGTGGGTGGCGATGCAGCAGCGCTACGTGCAGGGCTGGACCGACTACGACCAGAAGACGCTGAACCCGCCGAAGTACAAGCTGCCCGGCCTGAACCTCACGGACTCGCTCGCGGCCGCGCGGCGCTACTTCGTCGCGGCGAACGTCGTCAAGGCCAGCGAGGACAAGACCTTCCCCCGGTGCGATCGTCGCGGGGCTCGGCAGCCCGTGGGGCCAGGCGGTGTCCGCGGGCGACCCCGCCAACACCTACTTCGGCTCCTACCGCGAGGTGTTCGCCCGCGACTCTACCAGACCTGGTCGGCGCTCTACACCGCCGGCGACCTCGCCACCGCGCGGGACACGGTGCGGTTCCTGTTCCTGCGCCAGCAGCAGGCCGACGGCTCGTTCCCGCGCAACTCGCTGGTCAACGGCAAGACGGCGCCGGACTCGTTCAAACGTCCAGCCCGACGAGGTGGCGTTCCCGATCCTCATGGCGCTGCAGTCCGGGCTCGGCGGTGACACCACGCTGTGGCCGCACGTGCGGGCGGCGGCGGACTACCTCGTCGCCCACGGCCCCGCCTTCGGCGTGGAGCGCTGGGAGGAGCAGTCCGGCTACTCGCCCTCGACCATCGCGGCCGAGATCGCCGGCCTCGTCGCCGCGGGCACCATCGCGCAGCAGCAGGGCGACGCCGCGTCCGCGCGGGTCTTCCTCGCGACCGCGGACACCTACCAGCGGTCGATCAAGGGCTGGGCGGTGACGACGACCGGTCCGCTGTCGGCGCAGCCGTACTTCATCCGGCTGTCCAAGACCGGCGACCCGAATGCGGCCATCTCCTACAACCTCGGCAACGGCGGTCCGACCCTCGACCAGCGCACCGTCGTCGACGCGGGCTTCCTCGACCTCGTGCGACTCGGCGTGATGTCGCCGAAGGGACCCGGTGCTCGCCAACTCCCTCGCCGTCGTCGACAAGACCATCAAGGGTCCCGACCGCGACCGGCGACGGCTGGCTGCGCTACAACGGCGACGGCTTACGGCGACTGCCGGGCCGACGGCAGCACCGAGTGCACGACGCTGGGCGCACCGTGGGCGCCGAGTGACAAGGGCACGGGCGGCACCTGGCCGGTGCTCGCCTCCGAGCGTGGGGAGTACAGCCTGCTCGCCGGCGACGCCGCCACCGCGGGCTCGCTCGCCGCGACCATCGTGCGGCAGTCGTCCGGTGTCGGACTCGTGCCCGAGCAGGTCTGGACCGGCCCGACCGTGCCGCGCTCGCCGTACGGCTCGGACCCGACCACGGCGTCGATCGGGTTCGTCAACGGCGAGCCGACCGGCTCGACCGCGCCGCTGACGTGGGGTGTGGCCTCGCTGGTGCGTCTCGTCGCCGACCTGTCCGCGGGGCAGGCGCTGGAGAAGCCGACGCAGACCACGCAGCGTTACGTCACGCGCCAGCAGCCGGCGACGACGCTCACGGTCACCTCGCCCGCCGACCAGTCGCCCGGCACCGGCACCATCTCGGTGACCGGCACGGCTGTGCCGGGTTCGACGGTCGACGTCGCCCGCGTGGCGACCGACACGCGGCGGGGCGACGACGGTCGCGACCGCGAAGGTCGGGTCCTCCGGGACGTTCAGCATCCCGGTCGCCCTGGCCCCGGGCTCGAACGCGCTCGTGGTGACCGCGACCGCGCCGAACGGGGGACCGCGTCGGTGCTGCGGACGGTGTTCGCCGACGTCGTCGACGGCACGCTGGTGTACCAGCAGGCGGACCCGAGCGGCGACGACAACGGGCCGGGCACCTACCAGTACCCGAAGGCCGGCGACTTCCACCCCGGTGCCTACGACCTCACGAACTTTCCAGGTCTACGAACACCGGCGACACCGTGACCTTCCGGGTGCAGACCCGCGACCTCACCCCGACGTTCGGCTCGGCGCTCGGCGCGCAGCTGGTCGACCTCTACATCCGGCAGCCGGGTGTCACGGCGACGTCGTCCGCGGCGTCGTTCCCGCAGCGCAACTACACCGTGAACCCGCCGTGGACGCAGCTGATCGAGGCGCAGGGCTTCGGCCAGCGCTTCGTCGACGCCACCGGAGCGACGTTGGGGTCGCTCACCATCTCGGCCAACCAGATCAGCCGGTACATCACGATCGTGGCGCCGAAGTCGGCGTTCGGCGGGAAGACGCCGGGGCTCGGGCTGGTCGATCGCAGTCACGCTGACCGGCCAGGACGGCTTCAGCCCGGACGGCGCCCGCGCCTTCCAGGCCACGCCGCAGGACTACCAGTTCGGCGTCTGCGCGCCGGGCGGCACCTCGCCGATCTGCGCCGTCGACCCCAGCACGGTGCCCAAGGTGATGGGACACGATCCCGCCCGCCGGCGTCTCAGTCAGGCGACCGAGCTCGACCCCACCCGCGGCGCGGTCGTCGTGCAGGGGCTGACGCTGCCGTAGGGAGCGACCCGTCCCCGCTCGCCCCCTCGTGGTTCGCGAGCGGGGACGGGGTCATCGCCGTTGCTGGGTGCAACCGTCTCGACACCGCCGTCAGTCGCGCTCGGCGGCACCCCGACGTCGTGACGAGACCGCAACCGCACTGAGGACGACGATCGCGACGAGCAGGGCGGCGACGAGGCCGGTCGTCACCAACGACGCCGTGGGCAACAGTCCCGCGACGAGCAGGGCGACGGCGCCGATCGGCGCGATCCACTGCCGGGCACCGGTGAGGTGGGGCCGCAGCACCAGGGCCCAGACGGCCAGCACGAACACCGCGACCGGCACGCCGAGCGCAGCGCCGACGACGACGTCGGACACCTCGCCGTGCCCGCCGACGTGGGCGATCTGGACCTCGAGTCCGGCCGAGACCCGCGCCCGCCGCTGCGAAGACGAGGTAGTGCCCGTACCCGAAGGTCCACAACCGGCGGGGCGGAGTCGAGGGTCGCCGCGGACTCGACGACGAAGTACAACCACCACATGCCGGCCACGACGACCAGAGCCGAGCGCGGCGAGGACGACGAGTTCGGCGACGTGCCCGCCCTCGTCGATCGCGGCCACGACCGACTTCGCGGCCGCGAGGACACCCTCGCCGAGCACGATGAGGGTGAACAGGCCGTAGCGCTCGGCGATGTGGCCGGTTGTGGAAGGGGGTCATGGTGCGGCGCTCGGCGACGAACGGGACCGCGAACTCGGCGACGACCAGCACCAGGAACGAGACCAGCGCGAGGTCGTCCGGCAGCAGCAGTCGCAGGATCCACAACACCTGCACCGCGGCGACGCCGACGACATAGGTGATCGCGACGCGGCGGTGCTCGGGGTCGTCGTGCGCCGCCCGCGACCACTGGAAACACCAGGGCGAGACGCATGATCACGTATCCGACGACGATGACGGTGAAGTCCTCCGACGCCATCGCCCGCGGCACGCCCGCCGCCACGACGAGCGCGCCCGCCATCTGCACCAGCGTGACGACGCGGTACAGCCAGTCGTCGGTGTCGAACGCGGAGGCGAACCACGAGAAGTTCAGCCAGGCCCAGAAGATCGCGAAGAAGACCATGAGGTAGACCAGCAGGCCGTGCGCGCCCTCGCCCACCTCGATCTCGTGGGCGAAGGCCTCGGCGGCGAAGGCGACCCCCACGACGAAGGTGAGGTTCGAAGAACAGCTCCAGCGGGGTCGACGCCCGGTGGCCTTCGCCGCCGTCGCGTCCGGTCATCGCCCAGCAGGCCGGTCACGGTCGCTCCCTGTCGGTCGGCGTCGTCGGTCGTCGCTGGGCCGGAGGCTATCGCCGGGCGGGTCCCCTCCTGCGACGCGACCGTGTCGTCGTCGGTGCGTCCGCGACCCACCCGGTCCGGGGACGCCGCGGGGTGGGCGTCGGGAGACGGTGATGTCCCGATCGCCCGTGTTTGCACGGTCACCATCGCGGATTTCACGGCTGCCGGTTATCGTCTGCGTGCCGCGGTGGGCGTGGCACCAGGGCGTAGGGGGTCTCGTGCCGGTTGACCGAATTCGTCACCGTCGTCGAGGCCGTCGAGGCCGACGGCGTGAAGTTCGTGGCGGGCGCCGCCACGGACACCGGTCGGGTCCGGGCCTCCAACGAGGACACCTACCTGGTGCGGGACCGGGTCGTCGCGGTCGCGGACGGCATGGGCGGCCACGCCGGAGGGGGCACCGCGAGCGCCCTCGCCGCCGAGGCCTGCGCCCGCCTCGACACCCTGGACCGGCTGCGGCCCGACGACATCTCGTGCGCGGTCGGCGACGCCAACCAGGTCCTCGTCGAACGGGCCGCGGCCGACCCCTCGCTGCAGGGCATGGGCACCACCCTCAGCGGGGTCGCGGTCGTCGACCTCGGCGGCGTGTCGCACTTCGCGGTGTTCAAACGTCGGCGATTCGCGCGTCTACCGGCTGGAGGGTGACATCGTGGCCCCGCTGACCGTCGACCACTCCGAGGTCCAGGAACTCGTCGCCGCCGGACGTCTCACCGAGGCCGGAGGCGCGAGTGCACCCGGGCCGCAACGTCCATCACCCGGTCGCTCGGCACCGTTCCGCCCCCGCAGGTCGACGTCGTCCTGCTCGCGCCGCAGGCCCACCAACGCTTCCTCGTGTGCTCCGACGGCCTCACCAACGAGGTCGGCGACGCCGACATCGCGGCGACGCTGCGGAGCGTCGCCGACCCGCAGCGCGCCGCGGACGCCCTGCTCGAGGCGGCGCTGCGTGCGGGTGGCCGGGACAACGTCACCGTGGTCGTGGCGGACGCGTACACCGAGACGGTCACGGATTCGCCGACGGCTCCGCGCGGGGAGATCGCAGGAGGCCGGCGGTGACCGACGTCTGGTACTCACCCGGGACCTGGCTCGCGCTGGCCGGACCGACCACCCAGGCCCTGGCCAGACCTCGACCACGCGTCGCCGGTCCTCGTCGAGTGGGCGATCGCGGTGCAGGCGGGCGGGGGACCGGACGAGCTGTTGTCCGTCCTCATGCGGCACGGGCCGGCGGCGGTGCCGTCGTTCGCGCTGTGCAGCGTGCTCCCCGACGGACTGCGGGTGGTGCTGCGGGGCGAGGCGCGCGTCGCGGTCGCCGACGGTCGCGACCTGTCGGCGGAGGGCGCGCCGACGTGGCGCGACGGCATCGTCGCACTCGACGGGGCGCCGGTCCGACTCGCCGGACCGTTTGCCCGCGACCAGCGCCGCGCGGCTGCCCCTCGGCGCCGGGGTCGCATTTCGCCGCTTCGGTCGACGTGTCCCTGTCCCAGCCTGACGGGTTCCAGCTCCCGGCCGCCCCCGGGTCCGCCGGGTCCGCCGGGTCGACCGGCTCGACCGGACGGTGGATGCGGTCCCCCCGCTGCCCGGGCCGCCTGTCTTCTCCTCGCCCGCGCCCGTCGTCGTCCCGCTGCCGGACGCGAACCGTCCGTCGCACCCGTCGCACCCGTCGCACCCGTCGCGCCGCCGGCCGGGGAACCACCGCCCGACCGAGGTCGCCGACTACTCCCACCTGTTCGCGCCGAGCGTGGCCCGGCCGCAGGCGCCGGCACCGCTCGAGCCCTCGGGGCCGGTGCCGTCGACGGCGATCGCCGCCGTGCCCGTCGCGGCAGCGCCCGCGCCCGAGGACACCCTGGCCGTGCGTCCCGACACCGACCTCACCACGCCGACCGTCGACGACGAACCGCCCGCCGCGGTCGCCCCGCCGCTCGGGAAACGACGGCGGGGTCATCAGCGCCTTCCCGTGGGAGGGCGGGACGCCGACGGCGGTCACGCCGGTCACCTCCGGCCCCGACGTCCGCCGGCCGTCCGCGCCGTCCGCGCCCGTCCGATCCGGTCGCGGCGCTCGCAGCGCCGTGGACGTCGCCCGGAGCCGACGACCCTCCCGCCGCGCCGGAACAAGCCGGGGGTGACCACACCGTCGCGCGTTCGGCGCTGCCGCCCACACCGGCGCCGGGTCGGGCCGACGGTGCTCGCGGCCTACTGTCCGGCCGGTCACCTGTCCCCGGTCCACGCGCAGCTGTGCCGGGTGTGCGACCGGCCAGATCCCGCCACACCAGCAACCCATGACGATCCCCCGTCCGGTGCTCGGGGTCCTCCGGCTCCCCGGCGGGCCAGACCATCCCGCTGGACCGGGGCGTGCTGCTCGGACGCGCACCGGCCGCGCCGGACCACGGCGTGGGGCTCGAGCAGCCGCACGTGGTGTCGGTGGCCAGTCCCGACAAGGACGTGTCCCGCAACCACGTCGAGATCAGACTCGACGGCTGGCACGTCCTCGCGGTCGACCTCGGCTCGGTGAACGGGACGGCCCGTCGTGCTGCCCGGCCGCCCTCCGCAACGGCTGCGGGCCGACGAGCCGGTGATCATCGAGCGCGGCACGCAGGTCGTGCTCGCGGACGAGGTCTCGGTCGTCTTCGAGGTGCCGGCGTGAACGGCCACGACCCCGCCCGCCCTGCCCGGCCTCGCGTTCGTAACGGCAGTTGGGGTCGGGCGGGTACTCGGACGTCTTCCTCTACGAGCAGCAGGTGCCGCGTCGCGAGGTCGCGGTCAAGGTGCTGAGGGTTCGCGGGCCTCACCGGACGCCCTCCGGCGTCGTTTCACCGCCGAGGCCCGACACCATGGCGACCCTCGCGGGCCACCCGAACATCGTGCCGGTGTTTCTCCGCGCGGACATCGCGGCCGACGGCCGTCCCTACCTCACGATGCTGTACTGCCCGCGGGCGAACCTCGCCGAGCGTGCCGCGACGGCCCCGCTCGGGGTGGCCGAGACACTGCGCATCGGCGTGCAGATCGGCGGCGCCGTCGAGACCGCGCACCGGGCGAACGTCCTGCACCGCGACATCAAGCCCGCCAACATCCTCACCGACCGGTAACGGCATCCCCCGCCTCGCCGATTTCGGCATCGCCGGGGAGCTCAGCGGCCGCGGACGACGACCCGGAGCTCGGGGTCTCGATCCACTTCGCCCCGCCCGAGGTGCTGTACTCGACCGGCGCGCCGAGCGTCGCGTCGGACGTGTACTCCCTCGGTGCCACGCTGTGGGACCCTGCTGGTCGGTCGGGCGCCCTTCTCGGTGCCGGGGCGCGACGGCCACGGCCGAGGTCATGGAACGGGTCCGCGGTGCGGCCGCGCGTGGCACCGGACGCGCCGACGTGCCGCCGTCGTTGGACCGCCTGCTCGCGCAGACCCTCAGCAAGAACCCGTCGGCCCGGCCGCGGCGGGCGCTGGACGTCGTGCGGGTCCTGCAACAGGTCGAGCAGGAACTGCGGCTGCCGGTCAACCCAGGAGTCGGTCGAGACCGTCGAACAGCGAGGTCCGCCAGCCGGCCGGGGACGGTGCGGAGACCCGGATGCGTGCGCCCCGGGTGACGCCGAGGACCGAGTCCCCGGCGACGTCCCCGTCGTCGTCGGCTTCCGGGCGGCCTGGGCACCGGCGCCGGCGGGACCGTCGCCGTCGGTCGACCCCCCCGGTGGCGCCGAGTGCGCCGGGGTGACCCCGCGACCGTTCGGCGCGCGACCAGCGTCGGACCACGGTCCATGCCGGCCCGGGAACGGGTTCTGCCACACCAGGGGCAGGCGGCGGAAACGGTGCATCGTGCAACACGGGTCGACGAACCGCCGTCGACGTCGCCGCCGCGGCGAGGGGTCCGCCGTCCGGTCGCCCTCGGCATCGCTGCCGCTGCCGTGGTCGTTGCGGTCGTCATCGGAGCCGTCGTCATCGGGTCGGGGTCGCCCGGGACGCCGAACCGTCCCGACCGCGGCGTCGACCGTCGCCGACCCGGGCGATCAGAACGCGGTGGCGGGTGCCGGTCCGGCCCGGTCCACGGTGACCGCCGTCCGGGTCGACGCGTCCACCGTCCGGTTCTCCTGGACCTACACGGGATCCGCGCCCGGGGACACCTTCGCGTGGCACGACGACGAGCGGGTCGCCGTCCGGTCGCGCCACCACCCCGTCGGTGGATCTTCCGGTCGCGGCCGGGACCCAGACGTGCGTCGAGGTGAAGGTCTTCCGGGCCGACGGTTCCGACGCGCCCGTCGCCTGGTCGACAGCCGGGTGCTCCGCGTGACGGGCGCGTACGTCGAGTTCTGCGGCGAACGGTTCCCGCTCGATGTCGCCCGACCGTTCACCATCGGCCGCGACGGCGACCTCGTCGTGGGCGAGAATCCCTACCTTCACCGGCGGTTTCTCGTCGTCGAGTACCGCAACGACGTCCTGGTGGCTGATCAACCACGGATCGCAGCTCACGGCAACCGTTGCTGACAGCAGCCGGTCGGGTACAGGCCTGGTTGGCACCCGGTGCCGCGCTGCCGATCATCTTCGAGGGCGTCGTCGTCCTGTTCACCGCGGGCCCGACGACCTACGAGCTGGGCGTGCACACGGGCGTCGAGCAGTGGACGCCTGTCGCTCCGGAGCAGCCCGGCGGCGGCGACACACGATGGGCCGCGTCAGCCTGACCCCGACCAGCTGCTGCTGGTCGTGGCGCTGTGCGAGCCGGTGCTCAACCGGCACGGGACCGGCGCGGGGAGTGTCCGGGCTCCGCCGCGGCCGCCGGACGGCTCGGGTGGGACGCTCACGAAGTTCAACCGCAAGCTTGACAACGTCTGCGACAAGTTCACCCGGCACGGCGTCCGCGGCCTGCACGGCGGACCGGACAAGTTGGCGAGCAACCGGCGGGCACGGCTGGTCGAACACGCCTTGGCGACGCGAATGGTCACCGTCGAAGACGTCCGGTTGCTGAACGAGAATCCCTCGATGGCGTCAAGGGTCTGACGAACTGCACCGTTCTGTCCGGTTTGACCGGTTGCGCTCGCGCGACCCGATCACAACCGTTGCGAGGGTGTGACGTGACAGGGGAGTTCTGCCCCTCGCCTTTCACGCGAGGACGTGTCACGATTCCGCCCGCCCGCGATAGTGGGTGTCCGTCAGCAGCGACGGTCCGTCGACTCCTGCGACCCCACCCGAGGACCTTCCCTTGCTGCTGCGCCGGTTCCTGCGTCGCCACCGCATCGCGCTGGCGTCGACGCTCGTGGTGCTGCTCGCCGCGGGCTCGCTCGTCGCCTACGCCCTCGCCTCGCGCGGCTACCCCGTCCGCAAGGTCGACCTCAACGACGGCGGCATCTGGGTCACGAGCGACAAGGACGGTCTGGTCGGCCGGCTGAACAAGCCGGCGGCGACCCTCGACGGCGCGCTCACCCCGCCCGGGGACCACCTGGAACTCCTACTCGCTCGACGTCGTCCAGGACGGATCGTCCGTCGCCGCCTGGAACCGTTCGAGTGGCGAGCTGTACCCGGTCGACACCCGCAAGGCCGCGCCCGTTCAGGACGGCAAGGTGGAGGTGTCCGCCGATTCGAGGCTCGCGATGGCGGGCGGCACGGTCGCGGTCCTCGACCCGGCGAAGGGCAGGGTCTGGGCGAGCCACGAGGACCCCGGGGCGGTGCTCTCCGATCTCAGTGGTCTCGACACCAGCGGCAAGCCGGTCGTCGACGTCGGACCGGGGTCCGGGACCAGCGACGCCGCGGCCATGGCCGTGGGGGTCGACGGGGACCATCTACGCGGTGTCCGCCCGCGGCGCGCTGGCGACGGCCGCCCGGACCACGACCGGCTTCGCGACGGCCACGATGTCGAACACCCGGCTCGCCGCAGCGAACCTCCAGGTCACCGCAGTCGGGGCCGAGGCCGTGGTCTTCGACCCGGCCAAGGGCACGCTCGCCCTCCCGGGCGGACGCACCGCCTCCGTGCCGGCCGATCCGGCGGCCAAGCTGCAGGCACCGTCGGTCGGCCGGTCCAGCGTCGTCGTCGCGACGTCGCGGCAACTGCTCGCGGTGCCGCTCGACGGGGGCGCCCCCACCACGCTGTTCGACAATCCCGCGGGCTCGACGGGCGTCGCCGCACCGACCTGGTTGCAGGACTGTGTCCACGCCGCCTGGGCGGGCGCCGCGGGCGTGTTACGCCCGCACGTGGTGAGGGTAAGCCCGCCACCTCCGCCTCCCTCGGCGACGCCGTCGTCACCACGCCGGTCTTCCGGGTCAACCGCAATGCCATCGCGCTGAACGACACGGTGTCGGGCTTCGTGTGGGACGTCGACACCGACCCGCGCCGCGTCGACGACTGGTCCGCGGTGAAGCCGCCGCCGACCGAGCAGGACTCGAACAAGGACAAGAACGACAACACCGCGAACACCGCGCAGGACCAGCCCCCCACGGCGACCGACGACCTCTGGGGTGCGCGACCGGGCCGGACCACGGTCCTGCACGTCCTCGACAACGACAGCGACCCGCAGGGTTACATCCTGTCGGTCACGTCCGTGAGCGCCCCCAGCGATCCGGCCGCCAGCTTGTCGATCGCTCCCGACGGACAGACCGTCGAGATCACGACGCCGTCGACCCCGACGGACGTCCGGTTCTCCTACACGATCGACGACGGTCGTGGGAAGACCGCGAAGCGCCAACGTCACGGTGCAGGCGCGACCGCTCGGCCAGAACGAGGCGCCGAACCTGCGCAAGGGATTCGAGCCGAAGACCTGGTCGGTGCCCGCGGGTGGTCGGCTGTCCCTGCCGGCACTGGCCGACTGGCGCGATTTTCGACGGCGACCCGCTGTTCGTGTCGTCGGTGAGCGCGGCGGGCGGAGGCTCCGTGAGTTCCTCCCCGGACGGACGGGTCGAGATCAGCGCTCCACCGACCGCGGCCACGATGTCCGTGAGCTACCAGGTCTCCGACGGTACGGCCGAGACCCCCCAGTCGATCGCCGTCACCGTGCTCGACCCGGCGTCGACGACCACCGTCGCGCCGGTCGCGCAGGCCGGACGTTCGCCCGTGGCCAGGTCGGGCGCCCGATTGTCGTGCGTCCGCTCGACAACGACCTGCCCGGCGCCCGACCCCACGAACCCGGCCGCCGTGCTCGCCCTGGCCGGCGCTGTCGCGAGTCCTGCCGGCACGACGGTCGTCAACCGACACCAAGGCCCGGCACCGTCACCATCACGGCGCAGCGGGCCGGCATCTTCCCGCTGAACTACTCCGTTGCATACGGCAACGCTCCGTTCGCCACGGGATCGATGCGTATCGACGTCACCGATCCACCGGCCACCCCCGAGCCGCCGGTGGCGATGCCGGACACCGGGGTCCTCTACGGCCAGAACCCGCGATCATAGACGTCCTCGCCAACGACTTCGACCCGGCCGGCGCCGTGCTCGTCGTGCAGCACGCCGAGCCGGTCGACGCCGCGGCGAAGGTCCAGGTGGCGATCCTCTCGGGTCACTGGCTCCGGGTCACCGCGTCGAGCGGGCTGCCGTCGTCGACTCCGGTGGTGTTGCGCTACACCGTGGCCGACGGCATCGCCGCTTCCGGCGACCGGTGAGGTCACGCTCACGGCACAGCCCAAGCCTGCGAGCGACAGGCCTGTCACCCGCGACGACGTCGCGACTGTCCGCGCGGGTGACTCCGTGCTCGTCCCCGTGCTCGACAACGACAGCACCCCGGCGGTGTTCGCCGCTCACCCTGCAGCCGGTCGTGACCGGCCTCGGCCCGCCGTTCTCGGCCGGGCAGTTGCGGACCACGACCATCGACGGCAAGACCGACGGGATCGGTGGCCGCGTACGTGTCGGGCAACCTCGTGCGGTACGTCCCACCGGCGACGGTCAGCGCGCCCCACCACGGCGCTGATCGACTACGTCGCGGTGAACCGGGACGGTGGAGACCGCGGTCGGTCACCTGCGCGTGACGATCACCCCCGCGCCGACAGCCGCCAACCCGAACCTGCCGCCCACGCCCACGGCGCTCGAGGCGCGGGTCGTCGCCGGTGACACCGTCACGGTCAACGTCCCGACCACCGGTGTCGATCCGGACGGCGACAGCGTTTTTCGGTCACCGGGATCGACGTGCCGGACGGTGCGACGCCGCCGACCCTCGGCCGGATCACGAAGATCTCGGCCACGAGCCTGGACTTCCAGGCCTTCCCCTCGGTCGGCAACGGTGGGACCGACACGTTCACCTACCGCGTGACCGACCGGTACGGCGGCACCGGGACGGCGACGGTCCGGGTGGCCGTCGTCCAACCGGGCGACCCGCAACCGCCGGTGGCGGTCGACGACACGCTCACGGCGGCGCCCGGCGCGAAGGTGAGTGCCGAACGTGCTCGCCAACGACCTGCACGACGCCGACGACACCGTCTCGGTCGAGGACCTGTCCAAGACCAACCCCGACCTCGGCGGGGAACGCCTCACTCGACGCGTCCACCGGGGTCATCTCGGTGACCGCGCCCGACCGATGTGACGAAAGCCGCTCGTCGTTCTCTACGGCGCGACCGACGGGTTTGTCCTCGCCGTCGATCGGGCGGCTCACCGTCCGCGGTGTCGCGGGCTACGACAACCCGCCCACCGCTCTGGACGCGTTCGCGCAGCCCGAGGACCGGGCGGACGACGGCCATCGTCGACGTGCTCGCCCGTATCGGCGACGTCGACAGCTCGAAGCTCACCATCACCGTTTCCCACCGTGCCGGGGGTGTCGGTGAGCGGTGACGGGTAAGGTCACCGTTCCCGTGACCGACGCGCCCGCAGGACGATCCCTTACCGGGTGGCGGACTCCCAAGGCGCGGTTGGCGGCCGCGGTCATCCACGTCCCTGCCTCCGGTACCGGGGCTCCGTTCGTCAAGGCCGGGAAAGCTCGTCAAGATCGCCGCGAACGGCACGGTGGACCGTCGACGTCAACGACTACGTCACCGACCCGGCGGGCAAGAAACTCTCGCTGACGCTCACCAACCGGGTTGTGGGCCGCGCCGACGGCCGGGCTCACGGCGAAGGCCGCAAGCGGTACCACGCTCACCCTCACCGGGACGGCCGGTTACGTCGGGCCCGCCGCGGTGACGTTCGAGGTCACCGACGGCCACAGGTGTCGACGACCCGAAGGGTGGTCACCGGCTACGTCACCGTGCCGGTGCAGATCGGACCGGAGACGCCGGTGCTGCGGTGCCCGTCGTCGGTCATCGACATCGTCCCCGGCGGCCAAGAGGTGGGCCTCGACATCACCCTCGTTGTGTCAACGTCTGGGTGGCGGACCCTGGCACCAGGGACGGGCTCACGTACTCGGTAGCCTGGGACAAGCCGATCACCGACGTCCAGACCCTGCGGTCACGGTCGCACCGGCCCGGCTTGAGCGCAGCCGGCACAGCGGTACCCGGTGCGAGTGGCACGCTCACGGTCACGGTCGACGGCACCCCCGCCGTGGCGGCGAGCTTGGGTGTCACGGTGATCGCCGCGCCGCCGCCGACGATCGCCCCGATCTCGATCCAGGGTTTCAAGGCGTCCGACACGGCGTCCATCGACGTCCGCCGGGTATGTGACGTCACCGTTGCGTGACAAGCAGATCACGGTCGTCTCGGGTGACCAAGACCGACGGCGACGCGGCGACCGCGTCGGCGAACGGATCGACGGTCCAGATCAAGCCGGGGGCGGATTCCCACGGCACCATCGGGTTCTCCGTCGTCGTGAGCGACGTCAGTGACAAGACCAAGGCGCAGCGCCAGGTCACCGGCCGCATCGTGCTCGAGGTGCTCAACGTCCCCGACGCGCCGAGCGCACCCGTGCCCGACCGGAGCGTCATCAGCCACGTCGTCCAGCTGTCGTGGACCCCGCCCGCGGCCAACGGGGGCTCCCATCGACTACTACACGGTCGCGTGGAGCAGCGGGCGAGTACCAGTGCCCCGCGTCGCCGTGCGCCATCCCGCAGCTCACGAACGGCCAGTCGTACACGTTCACCGTCACGGCCCACAACGCGGTCGGGGAACAGCAAGCCGAGCGGTGCGTCCGCCGCAGCGCAGCCGAACGCCGTGCCGGCGGGGGTCACGAACCTCACGACCTCCGACCCCGAGGACGGTCGGGCTGACCCTCACCGTGGACCGCGGCGCAGGTCGAACGGCACGCCGGGTTGACGCAGTACCTCGTCGCCTGGCCAGGGCGGACCCTCACGGTCGGCGGCAGTGCCACGAGCGCGACGCCGAGCGGGCTCGACAACGACACGCCCTACACGTTTCACAGTGACGCCCGTGAACCAGCTCGGACCCGGACCCGGCGCGACGGTGCAGGGACAGTCGGCCGGTGCGCCGACCGCTCCGACCGGACTCGCGTTCACCAACAACAAACGCGGCCGACGGCAACACCCGCGTCGTCACCCTGTCCTGGGACCCTGACGGGCCGAACGGACCGGGCCCGTCGACCTACACGGTGAACCGCTCCGGCGGCGGGCGGGACCAAGACCCGTCTGCCAGGACACCCAGAACACCTCGGTGCGACGGACGCCGGCGTCAGCAACGACGGCACGACCTACCAGTACACGGTCGTCGCCATGAACCAGGCGGCGAAGACGGCGCCCACCACGCACACCCTCCCCGCCGAGCGCACCGTTCGTCCGTGGAGGCTCTCCGCGACGCCGGACACGGTCCAGCGGCGTCAGTGCCCAGCCGACGGCAACAACTACGAGGCGTCGGTGACCTACACGGTTCAACCGGTCGCACGGGAAGGCCGCGACGCTGAACTGCCGGATCAACGGCAGCGGTACCTGTGGCGGAACCTGGTCCAGCCAGTCGTACACGCCGCAGGGCGCGACCTACACCGCGACCGTCACCGGCTTCTTCGAACGGCAACTCCTCGACCGTCGAGTTCCAGGAGTTGCAACGGCAGCAGTGGAGGAGCTCAGGCCGGGAACCAGTGCGGCGCCTGGTCGAGCCCCGCGTCGGTCACCACGTACGGACCAGATCATCGATCCGGACACGCCGTCCATCTCGGCGTCGGCGTGCTCGGGCAACAACGGGAACTCGGTGATCTCGTACAGCTGGGGCGGCGGTTCCGGCAACGGCCGTCCCGCGCACTACTGGGTCAATCTCGGTCAGGGGCTTCCAGCAGCAGGGGTGTCCCGCCGTCCGGTGGCAGCGGCAGCTAATCAGGCCGGGTGTGGTGGGTCGGGTGCCCGCCATGGCATCTCGGTCCAGATCCGTCTCGACGCGAAACCCGTCGGTCACGAGCGCCACCAAGTCGAACACCACCGGGGAACCGGACAACCCGCCGCCGGCGACCTCGATCACCGCAACCAAGGAAGGTAAGGAAGTTGTCAAAAACGGCGACGCGAC
Source organism: Melastoma dodecandrum (assembly GCA_029817715.1). Taxonomy (NCBI): domain Eukaryota; kingdom Viridiplantae; phylum Streptophyta; class Magnoliopsida; order Myrtales; family Melastomataceae; genus Melastoma; species Melastoma dodecandrum. Next base: position 50,396 of record JARUPY010000254.1, read on the forward strand.
TTGTACAACGAGCCCAGGCTGCTACTCCCTGGCGTTTCCAGGTCCACAATTTTCCGACAGGCACTTTTAGCTACTCATGCCTGGAGAACGGCAGCTCCTACTATTCGTCGAAGAATTGTCGTTTCAGATGCGAATCAGAGCTTTTCCGGAAAGGTCGGTTACTGCGTTGATAACAACTCTGGAGTAACCGTGTCAATTCGAATCAACACACCTGTCGGCAGTTTTACTGGGTCGGCTCCGTTCTGAACGAGGAATTCATGATCACCAACGAGCAGTCCCAGTGGTTCGCGCAGACGTTCGCGCGGCTCGAACAGAACGTCGGGCTGGCGGTGCTGGGCAAGTCGCACGTGGTGCGCCTGGCCCTGACCTGCCTGCTCTCCGACGGCCACCTGCTGCTGGAGGACAACCCGGGAACGGGAAAAGACCATGCTGGCAAGGGCGATCGCGGCGACGGTGCAGGGCACCCACAGCCGGATCCAGTTCACGCCCGACCTGCTGCCGAGCGACGTCACCGGCGTCACGATCTTCGACCAGCGGACGAACCGGTTCGACTTCCACCCGGGGCCGATCTTCTCGACGATCATCCTTGCGGACGAGATCAACCGGGCGTCTCCCAAGACGCAGTCAGCGCTGCTCGAGGTCATGGAGGAGGGTCGCGTCACCGTCGACGGCACGCCCCACCCCGTCGGCCGGCCGTTCATGGTGATCGCTACGCAGAACCCGATCGAGCAGGCCGGCACCTACCGGCTCCCTGAGGCGCAGCTAGACCGATTCTTGATGAAGACCACGCTCGGCTACCCCGACCACGCCTCCACGGTCGCCCTGCTCGCCGAGGCCGGCACGCGTGACCGCACCGCCGCCATCGAGCCCGTGATCACCGCCAGCGTGGTCGCCCAGATGAGCGGTCTGGTCGACCAGGTCCACGTCGACGCGGCGCTGCTCGGGTACGTCAGCCGACTCGCCGAGGCCACCCGTACCCACCCGCAGGTCAAGCTCGGCCTGTCGGTCCGCGGGTGCCTCGCCTACGTCCGGGTGGCCAAGACCTGGGGCCGCGGCCGATGGCCGCAACTACGTCGTGCCGGACGACATCAAGGAGCTGTCGCTGCCGGTCCTGGGTCACCGGGTCCTGCTCGACGCCGAGGCGCAGTTCACCGGCGTCACCGTCGAGCAGGTCATCGCGGAGATCGTCGCCGACATCGCTCCGCCGACCCAGCGCGCGGCCTGAGCCCGTGGCCGTGAAGCTCCCCGTCCGGCGGCGGTCGGCTGCCGACGCGCCGGCCTCGGCAGCGGAGGTCCCCTCGCGCACCGAGGTCCTCGTCGCCCGTTGGTCCACGGCGTCGACCGCGGCGACGCGCGGCACGCGGGTCGCGATCGACCGGTGCCGCCCGGTCGTCGCACCGGTGTGGCGGCGGGTCGGCCCGGTGCTCCGCGTGGTCTCACCGCTCGGGTGGTCGGTGCTCGCGGTCGCCGTGGTCGCGGCCTGGGCCGGCGCGCAGCTGGGCTGGATCGAACTGCGCTACCTGGCGGCGACCGCGCTGGTGCTGTTCGCCGGCTCGACCCTGCTGTGTCTCGGGCGGACCGTCATCGACGTCCAGGTGTCGGTGACGCCCGCACGGGTCACCGTCGGCGAGCCGTCGGCGGGCCACGTCACGGTCACCAACCTCTCGAACCGCCGCCTGCTGCCGGTGACGTTGGAGATCCCGGTCGCCGACCGGGGAGCCCGGTTCGACCTGCCGACGCTCGCCGGTGGCGCGGTGCACGACGAGCTGTTCCTCGTGCCGACCGATCATCGCGGCGTGTAACCCCGTCGGCCCCGCGACCTCGGTGCGCGGCGACCCCTTCGGCCTGCTCCGGCGCGCGTTCGCGTGGACCCGCGTCGTCGAGCTGTTCGTCCATCCCGTGACGGTCGCGCTGGACTCCCTCGGCACCGGCCTGGTCCGCGACCTCGAGGGGCAGACGACCAACGACGTGTCCATGAGCGACCTGGCGTTCCACGCCCTGCGGGACTACGCGCCCGGCGACGACCGGCGCTACATCCACTGGCGGTCGTCGGCGAAGGTGAGCGCCGCCGCGACCGGCGGGAAGTTCCTCGTCCGGCAGTTCCTCGACACGCGCCGCTCGCACATCACCGTGGTGGTCGACGGAGGCGAGAGCGGGTACCGGGACGACGACGAGTTCGAGTTCGCCGTGTCCACCGGCGCGTCGATCGCAGCCCGTGCGGTCCGCGACGAGATGGACACCACCGCCGTGGTGTCCGACCAACTCGTCGACGACGCCGCCCCGCATCGCGTCATGGACGCGTTCGCCCGCGCCGGCCGTGTCCGGTCGTCGCTGTCGACCCTGGCCATGCGGGCGTTCGCCGTCGCACCGGACACCAGCACCCTGTTCCTCATCACCGGCCCGCTCACCCCGTTCGTCGAGATCCGCCGCGCGGCGTCGCACTTCCCACCCGAGACCGTCGTGGTCGCCGTGACGGTCGACCCGCTGTCCACGGCGTCGCTGACGACCACCAGTGGCGTGACGATCCTGCGTCTCGCCGTGCTGCGCGACCTGGTCGGACTCATGCGCGTGGCAGGCGCGGCATGAGCCACACCGTGCCCCGCGTTCGTCGGGTCCGGCTGGCGCCGTCGCGGGAGGACCTCGTCGACGCCGCGGCAGTCTTCCTCCTCGGGCTGCTCGCCCTGACGGGGTTCGCCACGACCTTCACGGGATGGACCTTCCTGCTCGTCGGCGCCGCGGGTCTGCTGCTCGGCATCCTCGTCGGTCACGTGGCGGTGGCGTTGCGGGCCCCGTCGATCACGGTGGCCGTCATGGCGCTGGCCGCGTTCTTCCTGCTCGGTGGGGCGCTAGCCCTCCGCTCCGACGCCCTCGGCGGCGTCGTCCCGACCCTGTCGACCCTGCAGGGTCTCGCGGATCTCGGTGTGCACGGGTGGAAGCAGATGCTCACCACCCTGCCGCCCGTCGACGGGTCCGGCCCGCTCCTCACGATCCCGTACATCATCGGTCTGCTCGGCGGTTCCGGTGGTTACACGCTGGCGCGACGCGTGTCGCGCGCCTGGCCGCCGGTGGTCGCGATGGTCGTGGTCCTCGCCGCGGTGGTGCTCCTCGGCACCACCCGCCCCGCGGCGCAACTGCTGCAGGGTGCAAACGTTCTCGGTGGCGGCGCTGGCGTGGCTGGGGGCCCGCAACGTGCGGCGACGGCCGGTTGCCTCCCGCGGTGCCGGCCGGACGGCCCGGCTCGCGAACCGCGGTCGTGCTGCTCGGCGTGGCCGGGGGTCTGGCCCTGGTGCTGGGTCCGGTCCTGCCCGGCGGTGGCGCCCAGCGGACCGTCCTGCGCAACCACATCACCCCGCCGTTCGACATCGGCCAGTACCCCAGTCCGCTCGTCGGGTTCCGGCGGCACAGCGAGAACGCCAAGCTGGACTGGGACCAGACCCTGCTCACGGTGCGCGGGCTGCCGACGGGTCAGCCGCTGCGGTTCGCGACGTTGGACGGCTACGACGGCTCGGTGTGGGGCGCCACGAACGGCACGGGCGGCGTGGCCGGCGATCCGTCCGACTCCTTCCAGCGGGTCGGCACCGAACTCGACACCGGGGCGAGCGGTCGCACCGCGACCTACACCGTCACCGTCGCGGGCCCGTACGCGGACGCGAGCGATCTGCGGGGCCTGGGTGCCCACCGCGGGCGACGTCACCTCGGTCCGCTTCGACGGCGGTCGCGCGACGTCCCTCGGTGAAGGCTTCCGCTTCAACCTCGCCACCCAGTCCGGTGTCACCGCGGCACTGCTCGGCGCGGGTGACAGCGTGACGGTCACCTCGACGTTCCCGGCGCGAGCCCTCACCGCGAACGACAACGGCGCCGGCCGTGCCGACCGTGGCCAGTGACGTGGACGGCTTCACCGCCGGTGGGGCGACCAAACTCGCCGGATCGACCGGCGGGGACGCCGATCGCCCGGCTGCTGACCATCGCCCAGCAGATGAAGGAGAAGGGGGCCTACAGCGACGGAGGCGCGCCGGGCGAGGAGATCTACCTGCCCGGCCACTCCACCGGTCGCCTGCTGACCTTCCTCAACCGGCCGCAACTGGTCGGGACCGACGAGCACTACGCGGCGACGTTCGCGCTCATGGCCAATCAGCTCGGCGTGCCGGCTCGCGTCGTCGTCGGTGCGGTGCCGGAGTCCGACGGCACGGTCAAGGGCAAGGACGTCCACGCCTGGGTCGAGCTGCGGGTCGGCACCGGGACCTGGGCCACCGTCGCGTCGGACGTGTTCATGCCGGACCGCCAGAAGAAGCCCCTGGAGCAACCGCCTCTGACCGTGCAGAAGGCCAACGCGGCCGTGGTTCCGCCGCCGAACGTCACCAAGCCCCTGAGCTCGCTCGACCAGGCGGCGCAGCAGGCCGCCAACTCGCAGCGGCTCGGTCGGCGGGCGTCGGGACAGGACGGCGGGGGCATCCCGGCGTGGATCGTGGCGACCCTGAAGTACGGCGGGCCGCCGATCGGTCTGATCCTGTTGGTCGCCGGCGGCATCGTCGGGCTGAAGACGCTGCGACGACGACGACGACGTACGCACCGTGACCTCGCCGGCCCGGTACGGCGGCGGGTGGGCCGATTTGGTCGACACCCTGCGCGACCTGCGCATCAGTGCCGCGGTCGGCCAGAACCCGCCGCGAGCAGGCCGCCTCGCTCTCACGGGAGGACGCACTGCGCATCGCGCACGCGGCCGACCGGGGGGTGTTCGGCCCGGACGAGCCGGACGAGGCCGCCACCTCCGCCTTCTGGACCCAGGTCGACACCGCTCGGGCCGAGGCCCTGGCCTCGGTCAGCCGGTGGCAGCGGCTGCGAGCGTTGCTCAGCGTGCGGTCCCTGCTCCCGCGACGGGCGGTGACGGCGTGAAGATCTCGATGACACTGCAACGGTCGGGACTCCCGCCGGCCGATGTCGTCGTCACGGTGGACGCTCGGGCCACGGTCGGGGACCTCGCCGACCACCTCGCCGAGGCGGCGCCCGGGGGTCGCGGTTTCGCCGCGTCGGCCGGTCCGCTCACCCTCGCCCTGGTCGACCGCGACACCAGGACCCTCGACCGCCGCAGCCCCGTCGCGGAGAGCGGCTTGCGGTCGGGGAGCGCGGTGACGTTGACGCCCGCGGGCACCGCCTTCCGCGACGCCGGATCCGGTGCGGTCGCGGTGCTGACGGTCGTGGACGGACCGGACGCCGGCCGCGAGTTTCCGCTGACGGGTGCCACCAGCGTCATCGGTCGGGAGCGGGGGGTGCGACGTCCGCCTCGCGGACCCGCTCGTCTCGCGGCAGCACGCGCGCGTCACGGTGACCGACGTCGTCGAGATCGTCGACCTGGGTTCGGCGAACGGACTCACCCTCGACGGCACGGCCGTGACACGGGCCGTGCTCCGCGGTTCGGACACCGTCCGGCTGGGAGACACCGCGCTGACCGTGCGCGCCGTGGCGGCCGTCCGGACCGCCTCCGGCGCGCTCGAGGGATCCTCGGTCGGTTTCATCCGACCCCCGCGGCTCGACCCGACGTGGGAGGGCACGACCCTCACCGCGCCGGAACCCCCGGAGCGGCAGGGCAAACAGCGTTTCCCGGTGGTGTCCCTGCTCGCGCCCCTGCTGATGGGTGCGGTGCTCTACCTCGTGACCAAGTCACCGACCTCGCTGATCTTCGTCGCGTTGAGCCCCCTGATGCTCGTCGGCAACGCGGTCGAGAGCCGCGTCGGGGGGACGCGCGGCGTACAAGAAGGCGCTGGCGGCCTGGCGATCGGACCTCGCGGGTCTCGTCGACGACGCCACCGCGGCCAACGTGGCCGAGGCGGACGCCCGTCGCGCGGAGCACCCGTCGATCTCGCAGAGCGTGCATGCCGCCCTCACCCGCTCCGAACTGCTCTGGACCCGTCGTCCCGATGACCGCGGATTCGTCGAGATCCGGCTGGGGGTGGGGTCGCTCCCGGCGCGCAACTCCATCGAGACGCCCGACGGTCGCCGTGTGCCGCGCGAGGTCCAGGCCGAACTGCGCGCCGCCGTGGCCCCGTTCGCGGTCGTCCACGACGTGCCGGTGGTGGCGCGGCCCGCCGAGAGCGGCGGTACCGGCATCGCGGGTCCGCGGTCGGCGATGCTCGGAGTGGCCCGCGCCGCGGTCGCCCAGCTCGCCGCGCTGCACTCGCCGGCCGAACTGACCATCGCCGCGGTGGTCTCGAGCCGGACGGCGGTCGACTGGGACTGGCTCAAGTGGCTGCCGCACACCAGCTCGCCCCACAACCCGCTGCCGATGCGGTCGCTCGCCTCCACCGCACCGGTCGGCGCGACACTGCTGTCCGAGCTCGAGGCCCTGGTGGCCCTGCGGGCGGACGGCGCGGCGCCGTCGCCCGCCGTCGTCGTGCTCGTCGAGGGCGACGCACCGGTGGAGCACGCACGGCTGGTCGAACTCGCCGAGCGGGGCTGGACGCACGGCGTCCACGTGCTGTGGCTCGCGTCCGAGGTGGCGGCCCTGCCCGCCGCCTGCCGGACCTTCGTGACCGTCGACCACGACGGTCGGGCCGGTCGGGCCGGGTGGGTCGACGGTGGGGTCGAGGTCGCGCCGCTCGTCGTCGACACCCTCGACGACACCACGGCGCTCGAGCTCGCGCGTCGACTGGCGCCGATCGTCGACATCGGTGCTCGCGTCGAGGACGACAGTGACATCCCCCGGGCCGTCTCGCTGCTGGAGCTGAACGGGCCGGAACTGGCGACGTCGCCGGACGCGGTGGTCGAACGGTGGCGCGAGAACTGGTCGATCGTGTCCGGGCCCGCCGCGCCCGCGACCCCGGTGCGGCGCGCCGGGACCCTGCGCGCCGTGGTCGGCCGCGCCGCGGGTGAGCCGCTCGCGCTCGACCTGCGCAGCGACGGTCCGCACGCGCTGGTCGGGGGTACCACGGGCAGCGGCAAGAGCGAGCTGTTGCAGGCCTGGATCCTCGCCATGGCCGCGGCGCACAGCCCGCAGCGACTCACGTTCCTGCTCGTGGACTACAAGGGCGGGTCGGCGTTCCGTGCGTGCACCGACCTGCCGCACACCGTCGGGCTCGTCACCGACCTCAGCCCGCACATGGTCCGACGGGCGCTCACCTCGCTCAGCGCGGAACTGCACCACCGCGAGCGTCTGTTCGAGCGGCACAAGGCGAAGGACCTCGTCGAGCTCGAACGACGCGGGGTCCTCGAGGCGCCGCCGAGTCTCGTCCTCGTCGTCGACGAGTTCGCGGCGCTGGTGAACGAGGTCCCCGAATTCGTCGACGGCGTCGTCAACGTCGCCCAGCGCGGGCGTTCCCTCGGGCTGCACCTCATCCTCGCCACGCAGCGGCCCGCCGGGGTGATCAAGGACAACCTGCGCGCGAACACCAACCTGCGACTGGCGCTCCGGATGGCAGACGAGGCCGACAGCACTGACGTGCTCGGCTCGCCGCAGGCCGCGTTCTTCGCCGCCGACGTGCCCGGACGCGCGGTCTCCAAGACCGGACCGGGCCGACTGGTCCCCTTCCAGACCGGGTACGCGGGTGGTCACACCTCCGACGTGCTCCCGCCACCGGAGATCGTGGTCGAGGAGCTCGCTTTTGGACCGGGCGCCGTGTGGGCTGTCGAGCGCGACGACGTCACCGACGTCGCCGCCGACGCCCCCACCGACATCGATCGCCTCGTCGCCTCGGTCCGACAGGCGAGCGAGGTGGCGGCCATCGCGGCGCCGCGCAAGCCGTGGCTCCCCGAGCTGCGTCACGTCTACGACCTCGCCGACCAGCAGCAGGTGCCGTCGAGACGCCGGGACGATGAACTGGTCTTCGGCATCCGCGACGACCCGGCGAACCAGGCCCAGCCGACGGTGGCCTTCCACCCCGATCGCGACGGCAACCTCGCGGTGTACGGCACCGGCGGATCGGGCAAGAGCACCCTGCTGCGCACGATCGCGATCGCCGCGGGCTTCACGTTCCACGGCGGTCCGTGCCACGTGTACGGACTCGACTTCGGGTCGCGCGGTCTGGACATGCTCGAGGAACTGCCCCACGTCGGCAGCATCATCGCCGGCGCCGACCACGAGCGGCTCACGCGGCTGCTGTCGTGGTTGCGGGGGTTGGTCGACGAACGCGCACTCGCCTTCGCCCGGGCCAAGGCGGGCACCATCACCGAGTACCGCACGCTCGCGGGCGACGCCTCGATCCCGCGCATCATCCTGCTCGTCGATGGTGTCGCCGCCTTCCGGTCGGCGTACGAGTCCACCGACCGCCAGCGGGTCTTCGAGCAGTTCGTCAGCATCGCCACCGACGGACGCCCGGTCGGCGTCCACGTCGTGCTCTCCTCCGATCAACGCTCGGGTCTGCCGACCGCGCTGGCGTCGGCCGTCCAGCAGCGGATCGTGCTGCGGATGGCCTCGGTGGAGGACTATTCGATGCTGGGGACGCCCACCGACGTCCTCGGACCGGCCTCGCCGCCCGGGCGCGGCATCCGGGAGGACGCCGAGATCCAGGTCGCGATGCTCGGCCGATCCGTGACGGGGTCCGACGGGCACCCCACGCTGCTCACCGACGTGGGGTCCCAGGCCGAGGCGCTGCGGGCGTTCGGCTCCGCGATGCGCGACTCCGGCGCCTCGGTCGCTCCTCCGATCCGCCGACTCGCCGAGCGGGTCGTCCTCGCGGAACTGCCGCCCCGGATTGCGGGCCTCCCGGTGCTCGGTCAGTCGGGCACGACGTTGCAGCCTGCACCGTTCGTCCCGCGGGGGTCGTTCCTGGTCAGCGGTCCGCCGGGGAGCGGCAGGTCGACGGCCCTGGCGACGCTCGCGCTCGCGCTGAAACGGTGGGAGCCGACGATTCGCCTGTACTACTTCGGAAGCCGGCGATCCGCTCTGCTCGAGCTGGGAGTCTGGGTCGAGACACACCACGGACCCGAGGTGGGGCCGGCGGCCTCCGCGCTCGCGGCGAGCCTGCCGCTGCAAACCCGCGGGTGCTCCGACCGCTGTCTTCGTCGAGTCGTTGGGTGAGTTCGCGAACGGCCCGCACGACGCAGCGCTGCAGGAACTCGCCAAGATCTGCATCGGCGACGACCATCTGTTCGTCGCCGAGGGGGAGACGAGCACGTTGACGGGCAGCTTCGGCCTGTTGGGTTACGCGAAGAGCAGCCGCGCGGGCCTCGCGCTGCAGCCGGACCAGGCCGACGGCACCACCGTCTATCGCACCGCTTTCCCGCGCACGACACGCGCCGAGTTCGTCCCCGGCCGGGCCTTCCTGGTCGGTCTCGGACGGACAGAGCTGGTCCAGGTCGCCCACCCGGAACGGCAGGGGGAGTTGTCCCCATCGACACCGTGACGCCGGGCCGTCAGAGTTTCCCGCAACACCCCACCCATCCCACACCGAAGGAGAAGTTCCCATGGCCATGATCGGAATGGACGTCGACCAGGTCGAGCACATCGGCAACCAGCTCAAGCACCAGGCCGACGCGATCGTGCAGGTCATCGCGGCCGTCGACGGCCTGATCTCGCAGGCGCAGTCGTCCTGGCACGGTAACGACGCGACCCAGTTCATCGACTGGTGGAACAGCCAGCACAAGCCGAACCTGCACAACGCCAGCGAAGCCGTCCGCGGCCTGGGGCAGTCTGCCCTCAACAAACGCCTCCGCGCAGCGCGACGTCTCCAGCCACTGACGAACTGCCCCCGGCGCGGACCTGCGCCGGGGGCCGCAACCCCGCTGAACGGAGGAACGTCATGGCCTATGAAGGCATGGACGTCGAGGTCGTCCGGTCTGTCGCGACCGGATTGGCTGCGCGCTCCCAACAGATCACGTCCGCCGTCGCGGCTGTCGACAGCCTCGTGTCGCAGCTTCCGTCGGTCTGGATCGGGCACGACGCGCAGGAGTTCGCCTCCTGGTGGAACCAGCAGCACAAGCCGCGCCTCCTCGCGGCGGCCGAGGCCGTCCACGGGCTCGGGCGCTCCGCATCCAGCAACGCTGACGAGCAGGAGCACACCAGCGCCGCAGGTCGCGCCACCACCTCCGGTCCGAGCTCGGGCGGCGGCGGTTACCCCGCGACAGCGGACGGTGCGGCATTCATCGGCCGAGCCCTCCACGGCGAAGACACCGGCTTCGGGTTGCTCGGCAAGCCGGGGGCGGTCCACAGCATGCTCGACGCGTTCGACCACACCCGGTGGGCGGACGGGCACGATTACGCGAAACAGTTCAACGACGTGATGCACGGAATCCCCGACAGTTCGTTGATGAAATCCATCGGTCATGTCGGGACAGGGTTCGGCATGGCCGCGAGTGGGTGGGACGCCTACACGGACTTCCGGCAGGGTGATGTCGGCGGAGGTATGCACAATTCCGCTGATGTCGTGGGCACCGGCCTCCAGGGTGTTGACAACCCTGTCGCCTACCTGGCGGGGACAAACATCAAGGTGTGGAGTGACGTGATCGACGATGCTCGCCAGATCGACTTCCACCAGGGCCTGCCGAACCCCCTCAGTGGCAACAACTTCACCGAGATCTGGATACCAGGAGCGGCCGAAGGGTTTTTCGGCCGGTGTCAAGCAGATCTTTGGTGACCTGTGACCACCGCTAGCCCGATCCGTCTGAGCGACGACGAGGTCGTGGCAGTTGCTGTGGCCCGTCGTGCGGCGTGGCCGACTGCGCTTCCCAGCCTGCGCAAGAACGGGGATGACCTGCGGGAATCGGCCTTTCGTGGGGCCCGTTCGCTGATGCTGCGCGCGGACTCGGTGAGCGAGCAGGATCTCGAGTCAACCGTCGTGCGGGTCCTGGCCGACCATCGGTTCGTCGTCTCGACGCCGGTCGGCGGAACACCGGAGAAGCCCGGTGCTCAGGTTCTCTTACACGAATCTGTAGACGCCGTCATCGCCGAGCGAATCACAGCGGACGGCGTCCACGAGTTCCGCGTGATGAGCGGTCCCGACGCGGTCGATTTGCTCGCGACCGTCGTGTTCGACAGCGAGGTGCCCGTCGACGTCGTGTACGTCGACGGGACCGCGGGACCGGCGGCGTCGGTTGACGCAGCTGACGTCAGTGCCGCGGGCGGGCGTGCAGAGACCGTCCGCCTCCTTGCCGCCCGACTGCCTCTCGTTGCGGCGTTCTTGGATCCGGCGGGGTCGTCGTCACGGTGATCCCGGAGACATCGGCTTCGGGACGACGGTCGACGACGTCACCATCAGCACCCTCGAAGCCAGCGGGAACAACGAGGCCTGCAGTGGCTGATCGGAGCGAGTCGCCATGATCCACACCTGCGGCGCGTGCGGCCACACCGCCGCGGTGGCCCTCGCGACCTGCGGGCGCTGCGGCGCATCGTCGTCGGCGACGTCGCCCGCATGGGAACCCGCCGAGTCGTCGGCGGTGCCGGTCCCCGAACCGGCGGTCGACGACCGCACGGTTTCTCGTTCGCACCTCAGCGCATTCGCGACACCGGACGCGCCGGTGACGAGCGCGTGGAACGCGGCGCCGCCTCCGCCGCGGCAGACCGGGGCGGCCGTCCCCGCGCCGGGTCCGCCGCGCACCGACATCGGGGCGCGGGTGCTCGCCTACCTCGTCGACTCCGTGGTCCTCGCCGTCGTCATCTTCGTGCCGTTCTACGTCGTGCTGAACACCCCGCTGCAGTTCCTCGGAGTCCTGTGGTTCTTCGCCTGCCTGTTCGGCTTCATCTGGACGACCGGGGTGAGCGGTCAGACCGTCGGCAAGCGACTGATGGGGCAGCAGGTCGTCGACGTCAGGACCGGTGAGGTCATCGGAGTCGGCCGTGCGTTCCAGCGGTATCTCGTCGAGGGTCTGAGCAACATGCTCTGCTACGCCGGGATGTGGTCGGCGTTCCTCGACGGCCGATCGGGGCGGTACCAGGCCTGGCACGACAAGGCCTGCTCGACCTGGGTGGTCTCGGTGCCGCGCCGCGGGATCGACTCCACTCTCTGGTCCCGCCGGCGGTCGTGACCGGTCAGCGGACGAGCGTGGCCACGCCCGCCAGCAGCCGCTCGACGTCGTCGTCGCGGCTGTAGGGCGCGAGCCCCGCGCGCACGGCGCCGGCGTCGCCGAGGCCGAGGTGTCGGGACGCCTCGATCGCGTAGAAGCTGCCCGCGGGGACGTTGACACCCTCGGCCGCGAGCGCGGCGTGGACCTCCTGCCCCGGCACGCCCGCGACCGTGAACAGCGCGGTCGGAGTCCGGCGACATGGTGCACCGTGCACCGTCACGTGCGACATCGCGCCGAGGCCGTCGAGCAACCGGCGGAACAACCTCTCCTCGTGGGCCTCGAGCGAGGTCATCGACGTCGTCAGCCGTGCGCGCCGCGAACCGGTGCTCGCCGGGTCGAGGTCGGCCAGGGCGTCGACAGCGGCCGTCGTCCCCGCCAGCAGTTCGTACGGCAGCGTGCCGAACTCGAACCGCTCCGGTACGGCGTCGGTCGAGGGCAGCAGCTTGTCGGGCCGCAGCGTCTCGAGGAAGGCGGGCGCTGCGGCCAGCACGCCGAGGTGCGGACCCAGCCACTTGTACGGCGAGCAGAGGAAGACGTCGGCGCCGAACGCGGCGACGTCGACCGGCGCGTGCGGGGTGAGGTGCACGCCGTCGACGACGAACAGCGCTCCCGCGGCGTGGACCGCGGCGGCGATCGCCGGGAGGTCCGGTCGGGTGCCGATCAGGTTCGAGGCGCCGGTGACCGCGACGGCCCGGGTGCGATCGCCGAGCACCGCGGTCACCGCCTCGACCGGCAGCTCGCCGGTCACGGGGTCCGGCTCGGCCCAGCGCACCGTGGCGCCGGCCCGCCCCGCGGCCTGCACCCAGGGTCGGACGTTGGCGTCGTGGTCGAGCCGGGTGACGACGACCTCGTCGCCCGTCCCCCACCCGTCGGCGAGGGTGCGGGACAGGTCGTAGGTCAGCTGGGTCATCGACCGGCCGAACACGACTCCGCCGGGATCGCCGCCGAGCAGGTCCGCCACCGCGGCGCGGGCGCCGACGACGACGTCGTCCGCCCGTCGCTCGGCCGCGGTGACGCGGCCCCGGTTCGCGATGCCCGCGGTGAGGGTCGAGGCCACGGCCTCGGCCACCTGACGGGGGGTCTGCGAGCCGCCGGGACCGTCGAAGTAGGCGGTGCCGTCGGCGAGCGAGGGGAACCAGGAGCGGACGCGGTCGACGTCGTAGGTCACCCGGGCAGTGTCGTCGTCGACCACGGGTTGGCGGTGGCCGGGGCCGCTCGCGTATCGTGGTCGTCGATCCATCCGAAGACCGCTGGTCGTCGCGTGCCCGCACGCGGCCGAAGGCTCCTGGTGACAGGGGCGTCCCGCGCAGGCTGGGGAGCTCGTCGCCCGCGGTCCGCCGCGTGGCCTGCGACGCCCCTGCGCTGCCTGCGCGAGGGGCGTCTCGTGTGTCCGGGGGTCCTCGGTCCGTTCGGGACCGTGCGACCGGCCCCGACACACGAGAGAGGAGGTCGCATGCCCAACGCCGAGAAGACCGCCGCCGTCGCGGAGATCACCGAGCACTTCAAGTCCGCCTCGGCCGCCGTGGTCACCGAGTACCGCGGACTCACGGTCAAGCAGATGTCGGACCTGCGGCGCGCACTGGGTCGCGAGACGACCTACGCGGTCGTCAAGAACACCCTCACCAAGCGGGCCGCGACCGAGGCGGGCGTGGCGATCGACGAGTCGTTGCTCGTCGGCCCCACGGCCATCGCCTTCATCACCGGTGACCCCGGTCGTCGCCGCCAAGGGCCTCCGGGACTTCGCCAAGGCGAACCCCGTGCTGGTCGTTCAAGGGCGGCGTCATGGAGGGCAAGACGCTCTCCGCCGCCGAGGTCGCCCGCATCGCCGACCTGGAGTCGCGCGAGGTGCTGCTGGCCAAGCTCGCCGGGCGCTCATCGCGCTGCCGACGCGTGCCGCCGGCCTGTTCCAGGCCCCGCTGTCGCAGATGGCCCGCCTGGCCGCCGCGCTGCAGGACAAGAAGCCGGCCGACGCCACGGCCGACGGGGACACCGACGGGGGCGACCTCACGGCCGCCGCCGCGAGCGTGCCCGACAGCGACGACCCGTCGACCGACGCCGAGGCCGCCAAGGCCGACGTGCCGAGCGCGGGCGAGCAGGACAACCCCGAGCTCGGCGACCCGGCCGCGGTTGACGGCGGTGCCGTCGAAGCCGGTGGCGGCGAGATCTCGTAACACCCGGTCGGGTGACCGCCCGACGCACCACCGCACCACCCACCCGATCGATCAGACATCCCGGCACCGCGCCGGGGAACAGGAAGGACGCCCACCATGGCGAAGCTCAGCACCAGCGACCTGCTCGACGCGTTCAAGGAGATGACGCTGCTCGAGCTCTCGGAGTTCGTGAAGCAGTTCGAGGACACCTTCGACGTCACCGCCGCCGCCCCTGTCGCGATGGCCGCTCCCGGCGGTGCCGCCCCCGGCGCCCCGGCCGAGGCCGCCGCCGAGCAGGACGAGTTCGACGTCCTCCTGGAGGCGGCGGGCGACAAGAAGATCCAGGTCATCAAGGAAGTCCGGAGCCTGACCAGCCTGGGCCTCAAGGAGGCCAAGGACCTGGTGGACGGCGCGCCCAAGCCGGTGCTGGAGCGCGTCAACAAGGAGGCGGCCGACAAGGCCAAGGAGCAGCTCGAGGGCGCGGGCGCGACCGTCACCCTCAAGTAGTCCCGCCTCGGCAGGACCCTGCCGACCGCAGCACCACCGCACCACCCGCCGGCCGCGGGTCGCCCTCACCGGGCGGCCCGCGGCCGTCGTGCGTCCGGGGCCGATCGGCTGTGCGTCCGCAGTGGGCGGGCCTTGTCACCGGGCGCGCGCTGATGCTTTCGATATGGGACCGTGACCGCCGGTGCGTGTCCTACGGCCGAGTGTGACGTTGACTGATGCGAGATACGGCGGGTTACGGGTACGTTGCTGGTCACCCCTCGGGCGGCCGGTGTCGGGTGGGTCCCACCACGGGGCGGAGAAGGGGAGTCACACCTTGGGCGTCGAGGTCGCGGTCGAGGGACTGACGAAGTCCTTCGGCAGGCAGATGATCTGGGAGGACGTCACCCGCACGCTGCCGCCCGGCGAGGTGTCGGCGCTGCTCGGCCCGTCCGGCACCGGCAAGTCGGTCTTCCTCAAGTCCCTCATCGGCCTGCTCAAGCCCGACCGTGGCTCGATCTTCATCAAGGACGTCGACCTCGCGCACTGCCGCGAGCACGAGCTCTACGAGACCCGCAAGCTGTTCGGCGTGCTGTTCCAGGACGGCGCCCTGTTCGGTTCGATGAGCCTCTACGACAACATCGCCTTCCCGATGCGGGAGCACACCCGCAAGGGCGAGAAGGAGGTCAAGGACATCGTCATGGAGAAGATGGACATGGTCGGCCTGGCCGGCGCCGAGGGCAAGCTGCCCGGCGAGATCTCCGGCGGCATGCGCAAGCGCGCGGGTCTCGCCCGAGCGCTGGTCCTCGACCCCGAGATCATCCTGTTCGACGAGCCCGACTCCGGCCTGGACCCCGTCCGTGTCGCCTACCTGAACCAGCTGATCGTCGACCTCAACGCCCAGACCGATTCCACCTTCCTCATCGTCACCCACGACATCGGCACCGCCCGGACCGTGCCGGACAACCTGGGCCTGCTGTTCCGCCGCGAGCTGGTGATGTTCGGCCCCCGCGAGGTGCTGCTCACCTCCGAGGAGGCCGTCGTCAAGCAGTTCCTCAACGGTCGGCGCGAGGGGCCGATCGGCATGAGCGAGGAGAAGGACGCGAGCCAGGTCGCGGCCGAGCTCGCGGCGCTGGAGGACGACGGCCCGCCGCACCCGGCACCGGGCCGAAGGGGGCGAGCGGGTCCGGCGTGCCACCCCAGCTCGAGCCCAGCCCCGGCCTGCCGCCCCGTGCCGCCGCCGAGCGGCGCAAGGCCCGGGTCATGGAACTGCTGCACACGCTGCCGGAGAAGGCCCAGCAGGTCATCCGCGCCTCGATGGAGGAGGACGACAAGGTCGTGCGGGGCGCCGCCAACGGTCACGCCCCCGACCGCGCGCCCGCCAACTGGCTCCGCGACGGCAACGACGGCAACGACGGAGCGCCCGCGGCGCCCGCGGCGCCCGCGGCCGGTACGGCCCGGGCCGCCGGCCGTCGTCCCTCGCCGTGGCCGAGCCAGGCCGGCCGCGGGGCGCAGGGCCCGCAGACCCAGCCGATCCCGCCGGCGGACGGGAGCCGGGAGGACCACGGGCAGGGGCTCGGACAGGTCGCGTCGTACGGCAGCCAGCAGCACGGCGACGCGTCGAGCACCGAGCTCGCCTACCCTGACGGCACGCTCGTCCTCCCGCCGGCGGACGAGGAACTCGGTACCTACGGCACCGACGGCGGTCCGGTGGGACCCGCCGACGAGGGCAGCGGGCGCCCGCCCGCGACCGACGGCCACGGCAACGCCCGCGACTGACGCCCGACCCACCCGACCAACCACGACTCGACGACGAGACGGACGACGATGAGCAGCTTCTCGCCGACCGCCGGTGTGGCGAACACCGGTCGGTTGTTCGCGTTGTTCCTCGACGTCGTCGTCCGCCTGACCTTCAAGCGGCCCTTCCAGCTGCGCGAGTTCATCCAGCAGGCGTGGTTCATCGCGAGCGTCACGATCCTGCCGACCGCGCTGGTCGCGATCCCGTTCGGTGCCGTCATCGCCCTCCAGCTCGGCGGTCTGACCCGGCAGCTCGGCGCGCAGAGCTTCACCGGTGCCGCGAGCGTTCTCGCGATCCTGCGCGAGGCGAGCCCCATCGTGTGCGCCCTGCTCATCGCCGGGGCGGGCGGTTCGGCGATCTGCGCCGACATCGGCAGCCGCAAGATCCGTGACGAGATCGACGCCATGGAGGTCCTCGGGATCTCGGCGGTGCAGCGCCTCGTCGTCCCCCGGGTGCTCGCCTGCATGCTCGTCTCGACGCTGCTCAACGGCCTGGTGAGCGTCGTCGGCGTCGCCGGCGGCTACTTCTTCAACGTCACCATGCAGGGCGGCACCCCCGGCGCCTACCTCGCGAGCTTCTCCGCGCTCGCCCAGCTCTCCGACCTCTGGACCGCCGAGCTCAAGGCGCTCATCTTCGGTCTCATCGCCGGGGTGGTCGCGAGCTACAAGGGTCTCAACGCGGGCGGCGGCCCGAAGGGTGTCGGCGACGCCGTCAACCAGGCCGTGGTCATCACGTTCCTGCTGCTGTTCTTCGTCAACTTCGTCATCACGGCCGTGTACTTCCAGCTCGTGCCGCCGAAGGGGAGCTGACGATGGCCCTCTCCGACGTCCGGGTCAGGACGTTCGCCGCCGGCCGCAAGGTCGTGGACAAGCCGCTGTCGGTCCTCGACGACCTCGGCGACCAGATGTCGTTCTACGTGCGGGCCATCGCCTGGACGCCCCGCACGCTGCGCCGCTACAAGCGTGAGGTGCTGCGGCTGCTGTCCGAGGTCACCTTCGGCACCGGCGCGCTCGCGGTCATCGGCGGCACGGTCGGCGTCATCACCTTCCTCGCCTTCTTCACCGGCACCGAGGTCGGCCTGCAGGGCTATCAGGCCCTCGACCAGCTCGGCACCGGCGCGTTCACCGGGTTCCTGTCCGCGTACTTCAACACCAGGGAGATCGCGCCGCTCGTCGCGGGTCTCGCGTTGTCGGCGACCGTCGGGTGCGGGTTCACCGCGCAACTCGGCGCGATGCGGATCAGTGAGGAGATCGACGCGCTCGAGGTCATGGCGGTGCCATCGCTGCCGTTCCTCGTCACCTCGCGCATCATCGCGGGGTTCGTCGCCGTCATCCCGCTCTACGTCATCGGCCTGCTGAGCTCCTACTTCGCCACCCGGTTCGTCGCGACCGTTCAGTACGGCCAGTCGACGGGTACGTACGACCACTACTTCCGGCTGTTCCTGCCGCCGGAGGACGTGCTGTGGTCGTTCGGGAAGGTGCTGGTGTTCGCGGTCGTGATCATCCTGACGCACTGCTACTACGGGTACAAAGCCGTGGGCGGACCCGCGGCCGTGGGTGTCGCGGTGGGCCGCGCGGTGCGTACCTCGATCGTCACCGTGAACGTCCTCGACCTGTTCCTCTCGCTCGCCATCTGGGGTGCGAACACCAGCGTGCGGATCGCGGGGTGACGCGCGATGGCGGCTGAATCGACCGGGCAGGTCCTCAAGCGACGCTCGCTGGGCCTTCTGCTCATCGTCCTGATCCTCGCGCTGCTGTCGTTGTCGGTGGCGTTCTACGAGAAGGTCTTCACCCCGACCACGGACGTCACCCTGCAGACCGACAACGTCGGCAACCAGCTGCAGCCGCAGTCCGACGTCAAACTCCGCGGGATCATCGTCGGCGAGGTGCGGTCGATCTCCTCGCGCGGCAACGGCGCCGACGTGAAGCTCGCGCTGAAGCCCGACATGACCAAGCTCATCCCGTCGAACGTCTCGGCGCAGCTGCTGCCCAAGACCCTGTTCGGCGAGCGGTACGTCGCCCTGGAGATCCCGTCGGACCCCGCGCGGGCGATCCGCGCGGGCGACGTCATCCCGCAGGACCGTTCCAGCTCGGCGATCCAGCTGGAGAAGGTCTTCAACGACGTCCTGCCGCTGCTGCAGGCGGTCAAGCCCGCGGAGCTCAACGCGACGCTCAACGCGCTCGCCACGGCGCTCAACGGCCGCGGTGAGCAGCTCGGCCAGAACCTCGTCGCCCTCGACCAGTACCTCGCGGCTCTCGACGACCCGTCCCGTGGCACCGGTGGGAAGTCGCCGGTCTCGGTGCTCGTCGACGACCTCGGCAAGCTCGGTCAGGTGTCGGACGAGTACCAGAAGGTGCTCCCGGACCTGCTCGGGACGCTGTCGAACCTGCAGACCACCTCACGCACGATCACCGAGAAGGCGTCCCAGCTCGACGCCCTGCTCGTCCAGGGCCGCTCGACCAGCGACACGCTCAACGCGTTCCTGCAGGCCAACGGCAACCGGCTCATCACGGTGTCGAACGGCGCCTCGCAGCTGCTCGGCGTGCTGGCGGAGTACTCGCCGGAGTACCCGTGCCTCGCCGCGGGCCTGGCCAAGAGCGAGAGCCGGCTCGAGACCGCCTTCGGCGGCCAGACCAGTGGTCCCCGCGCCCTCAACATCACCCTCGAGGTGGTCAAGCCGCGCGGGGCGTACGTCCCGGCCGACCTCCCGCGCTTCGGGACCATCCCCGGACCGAACTGCCAGGGCCTACCGAACCCGCAGGTCCCGTACCCCGCGATCGGCTACGGCAACGGCCGAGACCTCGACGGCGCCGCCGCCGTCGGCGACAGTTCCAGCGGCGCGCTGCCGAGCGTGTCGCGGCAGTCGCTGCTCACCACGACCAACCAGGGCAACAGCGCGCTCAGCCCGGCCGAGCAGGCGTCGATCGCCACCTCGGGCTCGGCCTCGGAGACGCGCACCGTCAACGCGCTCATCGCCGGGTCGCTCGGTGTCGCACCGGACCAGGTGCCGCCGATCGCCACCCTGCTCGCGGCGCCGATCCTGCGGGGGAGCGAGGTGAGCGGGTCATGAGCAACGCACGGGGCATCGCGTCGCCGTTGATCAAGCTCATCGTCTTCGTCGTCGTCACGGTGCTGGCGACCTACGTGCTGGTCGCGACGATCAGCAACGCCGGCGGCGAGTCCTCGACGAACTACCGGGCCCGGTTCACCGACGTCACCGGCCTGCTGGTCGGCGACGACGTCAGGGTCGCCGGTGTCCAGGTCGGCAAGATCGAGGGGATCAAGGTCGTCGACCGCAACGCGGCCGAGGTGACGTTCTCGGTGCAGGACGCCCGCCCGCTGCCCACCTCGACGATCGCGGCCATCAAGTACCGCAACCTCGTCGGTCAGCGCTACCTCGACATCTCCCAGGGCGCGGGGTCGGCCTCGACGCTGCGACCCAACGGCGAGATCCCGGTCGAGCAGACCCGCAACGCCCTCGACCTCACGGTGCTGTTCGCCGGGTTCCGCCCGCTGTTCGAGGGCCTCGACGCGACCTCGATCAACAACCTGTCCCAGGAGATCATCGACATCTTCCAGGGGCAGGGCGGCACGATCGGCGCGCTGTTCCAGCAGACCGCTCAGCTCACCGACGCGATCGCCGACAAGGACGCCGTCATCGGCAACCTCATCTCGAACCTCGACTCGCTGCTCACCACGGTCAGCACCCGGGACACCCAGCTCAACAGCCTCATCATCCAGCTCAAGAACTGGGTCGGCGGCCTCGCGCAGGACCGTGTCGCGATCGGGCAGAGCCTCGACGGCATCAACTCGCTCACCGCGACCACGGCGGGCTTCCTGCAGCAGGTCCGACCGCCACTGTCCGGTGACGTGAAGGACGTCCAGGCGCTGGCCAGCCAGATCAACTCGCAGTCCGACCTCTACAACGGTGTGCTCCAGCGGCTGCCCACCAAGGTCGCGGCGCTGACGCGTACCGCCACGTACGGCTCCTGGTTCAACTTCTACCTCTGCGAGTTCAACGCCACCCTCACCCTGCCGCCGCTGGGTGAACTCACCCCGAACATCACGACGTCGTCGAGCAGGTGCTCCGGATGACCGCGATGAAGACGCGCAAGGCGCCCACCGGCAAGTCGTTCAGCTCGCGCAACCCCGTCGTCATCGGGGCCGTGAGCATCGTGACCATCGCGATCCTCGTGTTCGGGGCGTTCAACTCCGACAGCCTGCCGATCATCGGCGGGGGCACGGTGTACCACGCGCAGTTCACCGAGGCGGCCGGGCTGCGGTCCGGCGACGAGGTCCGCATCGCCGGTGTCCGGGTCGGCAAGGTCGACGCCGTGACGTTGGGCGCCACCACCGTCGACGTGCAGTTCCGTGTCAAGAACCAGTTCGTCGGCGACGAGACCACCGCGAGCATCGAGATCAAGACACTGCTGGGTCGCAAGTACCTCGCCCTCGACGTCCGCGGCGGCACGGCGCAGGATCCCGACAAGACCATCGGGACCGATCGCACGTTTTCCCCGTTCGACATCTATCCCGCCTTCCAACAGCTGACCCAGACCGCCGACTCCATCGACAGCGACCAGTTGGCGCAGGCGTTCACCTCGCTGTCCTCGGCGTTCACCGACACCCCGGAATCGATCCGCGGGGTGCTCGACGGGCTGTCGCGGCTGTCGCAGACGGTCGCCTCGCGCGACGCGCAGCTGCGCTCGCTGCTCGCGGCCTCGCGCAGTGTCACCGGGGTGCTCGCCGACCGCAGCGCCGATCTGCAGCAAACTGCTCAACGACGGCAGCCTGCTGCTCGACGAACTCAACCAGCGCCGCGATGCGATCCGCACGCTGCTCACCAACACCTCGGCGCTCGCCATCCAGCTCGAGGGTCTGGTCGCCGACAACGACGCCACGCTCGGCCCGGCGCTGGACCAGCTCTCCGGTGTGGTCGGGATCCTCACCACGAACCTCGACAGCATCGACCGCAGCCTGGGTCTGCTGGCACCGTTCTACCGGGTGTTCGCCAACACCCTCGGCAGCGGCCGGTGGTTCGACACCTACATCCAGAACTTCAACGCCAGCTTCGTCCTGCAGGGCATCCCCGGCCTCGCGGCGGTGCCGTCGTCGTGAGCGCCGTGTCCCGCCTGTTCCCCACCGGCACCCGCGCCGCCCGGGTGGTCGCGTTGCTGCTCGTCGTCGCCGTGGCCGTCGGCGCCGTCGTCTACTTCGTCGTCGGGGCGCCGACCAAGACGGTCAAGGCGCAGTTCGCGAGCGCGGTCGGCATGTACCCCGGGTCCGACGTCCGGATGCTCGGGGTGAAGGTCGGCCGCATCGACCAGGTCACGCCGCGCGGCACCAGTGTCGAGATCACGATGTCGGTCGACGCCGACCGCAAGCTCCCGGCCAACGCAATCGCGACCATCGTGCCGCCGTCGCTGGTGAGTGACCGGTACGTCCAGCTCGCGCCCGTCTACACCGGCGGCGCGCAACTGGCCGACGGCGCGACCATCCCGCGCAACCGCACCGCGACCCCCGTCGAGCTCGACCAGATCTACTCGGCCCTCAACCAGGTCACCACCGCACTCGGGCCGAACGGGGCCAACAAGAACGGCGCCCTCACCGACCTGCTGTCGACCACCGCGAAGAACCTCCAGGGCAACGGTGTCGCCCTCGGCCAGACCCTGACCAACCTCTCGCAGGCCGTCACGACGCTGTCGACCAGTCGCGACGACCTGTTCGGCACGGTGTCGAACCTGCAGACGTTCACCAAGGCGCTGCAGGACAGCGACGCCCAGGTGCGCAACGTCAACCAGCTGCTCGCGACCGTCGCGGGCGACCTCGCCGACGAACGCGCGTCGCTCGCCTCGGCCATCACCAACCTGCGTCAGGCCCTCACCTCGGTCGCAGGCTTCCTGCAGCGCAACCAGGACCTGTTCAACAAGAACATCGCGGGCCTGGCCCAGGTCACCGGCGTGCTGGCGGACAAGCAGGCCGCGCTCAAGGAGATCCTCGCCGTCGCGCCCGTCGCGCTGTCGAACCTCGCCCACACCTACAACCCGAGCTCCGGCACCCTCGACGTCCGGACCAACGTCGCGAGCCTGTTCAACCCGGGCCAGGTGTGTCAGGCGCTGCTGGACGGTGGCGCGTTGAAGGGTCTGGCGAAGGCCGCGGACGGCGCCCTGTCCATCGTGCCCGGCGCCACCCGCCTCGACGGGCTCTGCAAGACCGTGCTCGAGACGCTGCCCGCGACCCCCACCATCCCGGGCGTGCCCAACGGGCTGCCGACGCTGCCGGTCTTCCCGGGCCTGCCCCTGCTCGGCGGCGCCACCTCCTCCGTGAGCGGGGCGTCCACCAGCACCGGCACCAACAGCCTGCCGCGCATCGGCCTGCCCCTGATCCCGGGACTGGGGTGACCACCGTGGACCGGACCCTGCGCTCGCGCCTGCGTCGCACACTCGTCGTGGCGGTCGTCGCCCTGCTCGCCGCGGCCGGACTCACCGGCTGCGGGTTCCGCGGCCTCTACAGCGTCACGCTGCCCGGCGGCGCGGACGTCGGGTCGAACCCGATCCGGGTGACGATCCAGTTCGTCGACGTGCTCGACCTCGTCCCGCAGTCGGCGGTCAAGGTCAACGACGTCGCCGTCGGTCGGGTCGAGAACATCACGCTGTCGGACTGGCACGCGACGGTCACCGTCCTGGTGCGTGGGGACGTCGACCTGCCCGCCAACGCGCGCGCCGAGATCGGCCAGACCTCGCTGCTGGGTGAGAAGTACGTGTCGCTCGAGCAGCCGACCGACGGCGCCCCGAGCGGTCGACTGGGCAACGGCGCGGACATCCCGCTCACCCGCACCGGCGCCAACACCCAGATCGAGGAGGTGCTGGGCGCCCTGTCGCTGCTGCTCAACGGTGGCGGTCTCAACCAGATCGCGACGATCACGCGCGAGCTGGACAAGGCGTTCGGCGGCAACACCGAGCAGATCCGCGACCTGTTCAACCGCCTCGACAGCGTGACCAAGGAACTCAACGACCAGCGCACCACCATCACCGACGCCATCGACAAGCTCGACGCGCTCGCGGCGACGCTCAACCAGCAGAAGCAGATCCTCGTCGACACCCTCGACACCCTGCCGGGGGCGCTGCAGGTGCTCGCGGGGGAGCGGGACGACCTGGTGAACCTGCTGACCGGCCTGGACAACCTCAGCAAGACCGCGGTGCCGGTGGCCAACGCCCTCACCGACCCGAACAACCCGAACAACCTGCTCGGGGTGCTCAACAACCTGCAGCCGACGCTGCAGGGGCTCACCAGGGCGGGCGACGACCTCGGCAAGGGCTTCGAACTGCTCGGCACCTACCCGTTCCCGAGGACCTCGACCAACGCCGTCGGTGGCGACTACACCAACCTCATCGTGTCGCTCGACGCGAAACCTCGCCGACCTGCTGTCGAACCTCGTGTCCTCGTCGTGCCCTCCGGACGCCACGCAGGACTGCGGGCTGAGCTCGCCGCTGCCGGGGGCGCCGACAGCCGCCGCCGCTCCGCAGGCCGCGAGCACGACCGCCCTGCCCACGGTGCCGGGCGTCGGAGGTGGCCGGTGATCACCAGGACGGTCCGCATCCAGCTGTTGGCGTTCGTCGTCATCGCCCTGCTCGGTGTCACGTACGTCGGGGCGAGCTACGCCGGCATCGGGACCTCGCTGTTCCAGTCCGACAGCTGCACGCTGAAGGCGGACTTCCCGGACTCCGGAGGCATCTTCACCGGCGCCGAGGTCACGTACAACGGGGTGACGGTCGGTCGGGTCGGTCCGCTCACGCTGTTGCCCGACGGTGTGCGGGTGGCCCTCGACATCGACGACTGCCGCAAGCCCCAGATCCCGGTGAACACCATCGCCGCGGTGTCGAACCGGTCCGCGGTGGGGGAGCAGTACGTCGACCTGCGCCCGCAGAGCGACAACGGCCCGTACCTCGACGACGGCGCCGTGCTGCCGATGAACCGCAACGTCCTGCCGGTGCCGACCCAGGTGCTGTTGAGCAACCTCGACTCGCTGGTCAGCTCGGTGAACACCAACGACGTCGCCACCGTGGTGGGTGAACTGGGCAAGGCCTTCAACGGGCGCGGCCCGGCCCTGCAGGCCCTGTTGGACCAGGGCACGCTGCTGCAGCAGGCGGCGACGGCGAACCTGCAGAAGACGATCGACCTCATCAACCAGGCCGGGCCGGTGCTGCAGACCCAGCTCGACGTCGGCGACAACTTCGCCAGCTGGGCGCGCAGTCTCAACCTGCTGTCGGCCACCCTGAAGTCGTCCGACGGCGACCTGCGGGGGCTGTTGGACAGCGGTCCGTCCGACCTGCAGATCATCTCCCAGTTCGTGAAGAACAACCAGGACGACCTCGGGATGTTGCTGGCGAACCTCGTCACCGTCAACGGCGTCGTCGTGCCGAAGCTCGACTCGATCAAGGCGATCCTCTACCTCTACCCCCAGGCGGTCGCGGGCGGTCTCACCGTCGTCCCGGGCGACGGCACCGCCCACTTCGGCCTCGTGCTCAACCTGGGCACCCCGGCCGACTGCACCGCGGGCTACGAGGGCACGAACAAGCGACTGCCGTCCGACACCTCGCCCGCCACCGTCAACACCGGCGCGCAGTGCACGGAGTCGGCCAGCGCCGGCATCAACGTCCGCGGTGCGCAGAACGCGCCGGGCGGCGATCCGGTCTACACCGGCGACAGCGGCCGCTACGTCTATCCGAAGGTCGACGCCGCCGCGGCGAAGGCCCAGGGCATCACCACCATCCCGGGAACGACGCTGCCGGGCGTGGCGGTCGGCGGTGCCTCCGTGGGCGGAGGGTCGGCGACCGCGGCGGACGTGCTCGGTGACCGTTCCTGGCTCACGCTGCTGACCGGGCCGCTGTCCTGACCGCGCCCGGCCGCCGTCCGGGTCGCCCGCGACCCCGACCTGAAGGGATGCCCGCGCCTGCGCGCACTCCACGGCCGGATGCGCTATCCATGACCACACCCCGCCCGCCCGCGACCCGAGAGGACCGATGACCGCGCGCGACACCGCCGCCGAGGCCGACCCGACCGACGAGGTCGCGTCCGCCTCGACCGAGCCGACCGATCCGACCGACCCGCCGGCCGGATCGGACGGCACCGGCGGCACCGGCGGCCCGCACGACCCGGACCCGGCGGACGACGCGGCCGGCGACGGCTCGGCGACCCGGTCCGGGCGGCTTCGCGGCCGCCGCCGCGCGGAGGCCGAGGCGACGGACGACGCCGCCGAGGCGGGTGGGCCCGATGCGGCCGAGGCCGTCGCCCGCCGGCGACGCACCGCCCGTCTCGTCGCGGTCGCCGTGGTCGTCGCGGCCCTGTTCGCCGGGGCCATGGCGGTGGTCTACGCGGTGAGCCGGCCCGACCCCGTCGCGGGGGTCACCGCGCCGCAGCAGGCGGCGATCACCGCCGCGACCCAGGCGGCGATCAACCTCCAGACCTTCCGGCGGGCGTCGTTCGACCAGGACTTCGCCAACGCGCTCGCGAGCCTCACCCCGCAGTTCGGGCAGCAGCAGCTGCTGCCCCGCAAGGACGCCCTCAAGCAGCAGCTCACCAGCGGCGGCCGCGACGCCAGTGCCACCGCGCTGAGCGCCGGGCTGGTGTCCTCGACGGCCACCCAGGCTGTCGTCCTCGTGGTCACCAACACCACCCAGACCGCCGACAACGGGACCAGCACGCCGTTCGTGTTCTCCCGGCTGCAGCTCACGCTGCAGTACACCGGCGGGAAGTGGCTGGTCTCGGACCTGCAGAGCGTGGGGCTGTCGTGACCGACCCGACCCCGCCCGACGACGCGACCCCGGCTGCCCCGACCCCCGCCGAGACCTCGACCGGTGCGGCCGCGCCCGCGGCCGGCGCCTCCCGTCCGCGACCGTCGAACCCGTCCGCCGCGGCCGCGCGCCGGGCCCGGCAGATGGGCGGCACCCGGCGGCCGTCGCCGCGCCCCGGCGCGAGTCCGACGACGGGCAACGGACGACGCCGAGGGCGCGCCGCTCGTCGAGTCCGCGGGCCGGGGCACCCCTGCCGCCACCGCTGCCACCAGCGCCACCACCCCCCGGTCCCCGGTCGGCAAGGCCGCGGCACGTCCGCGCCCCCGGCCCCGTCCCACGACCGCTCCGACAGCCGACGAGAGCGAGCCGGACGCAACGCCGGCGACGGCCGGTGCGGGCGCGACCCGCGCGCCGCGGCGTGGGCTGATCGCGGCGGGCGCGGTGCTCGCCGTGCTGCTGCTCGCCACCGGCGTCGTGTTCCTGGTCCTCGCGCTGACCGCGACGCCGCAGATCTCCCAGCAGGAGACCGACCGGGCCGTCGCCGCGGCCAAGACCGACGTCGCGCTCATCACCAGCTACGGCTACCAGACCGTCGACGCCGACGCCGCCAAGGCCTCGGCCGAGCTGACGGGCCAGTTCAAGCAGCAGTACCTCGACGGCATCGACAAGTCGGTCAAGCCGAACCTGCCCTCGACCGAGACCGTCCTCGACCGGTCAGGTCGACACGGCGGGACTGGTGTCGGCCGACGCCCGGGGCCGGCAGGTCGTCGTCCTGGTCTACGGCCAGCAGTCGGTGGTCAACAAGGCCCAGACCACGCCCCGCATCGACGCCTTCCAGGTCCGGGTGACGATGCAGCTGGTGAGCGGACGCTGGCTGGTCTCACAGCTGGAGCAACTCGGCAACAACGCCTGACCGCCCGGTCGCGGCGCCCGACCGGACGGTGGCAGCGCGCGGCCGGTGGGCTGGGCGCGCCGCGCGCCTCCCGGCCGCGATCGGGCGGCTCGCGACACACGCGGCCGCTCGGCTTGACGGGACCCGGCGCGGCGGTGCACCCTCTACCCCAGCACGACGCCTCCGCCGGGCCCTCGGCCCCGGAGCGGCGGGCCCCGGCGGATCCCGTCGGTGCGGCCCCGCTTCCGGGCGCGACAGGTCCGCCCCGTGAGGGGGCCTCGACAGGTGCTGCCCTGTGGGCTAGACTCGCGCTTTGCGCTGCCTTCTGCCTGCCCCGACCTCGACCGACCGCGCTCGCGGCCCGGTCTGCGTCGTGGTGCCCGCGGTTGCGCAGCGCTGTCGATGACGGCGCCGGTCCTCGGAAGGACGCATCTTGGCTCGCAGCAGCACTGACGGTTTGTCCAGCACCACCAGCACCATCGCGGGTGTACCCGCCGCACCACCTCGTACCACCTTCGCGAAGCTCCGGGAACCGCTCGAGGTCCCCAACCTGCTCGCCCTGCAGACCGAGTCGTTCGACTGGCTGGTCGGCAACGAGGCCTGGGCCGCGCGTGTCGCGGCCGCCGCGGGTCACAGCAGCGGCCCCGGGGGGGCGGTCTCGACCTCGTCCGGTCTCGCGGAGATCCTCGGTGAGATCTCGCCCATCGAGGACTTCTCGGGCTCCATGAGCCTGTCCTTCTCCAACCCGCGCTTCGAGGACGTCAAGGCGTCCATCGAGGAGTGCAAGGACAAGGACATGACCTACGCGGCGCCGCTGTTCGTGACCGCCGAGTTCATCAACAACAACACCGGTGAGATCAAGAGCCAGACGGTGTTCATGGGCGACTTCCCGATGATGACGGACAAGGGCACGTTCATCATCAACGGCACCGAGCGCGTCGTCGTCTCCCAGCTCGTCCGCAGCCCCGGTGTGTACTTCGACCGCACGCTGGACAAGGCGAGCGACGTCGACGTCTACAGCGTCAAGGTCATCCCGGGCCGTGGCGCCTGGCTGGAGTTCGACGTCGACAAGCGCGACACCGTCGGCGTCCGCATCGACCGCAAGCGCCGCCAGCCCGTCACCGTGCTGCTCAAGGCGCTGGGCTGGACGAACGAGCAGATCCACGAGCGGTTCGGCTGGTCCGAGACCCTGCTCGCGACGCTCGAGAAGGACCACATCGCCACCAGCGACGAGGCCCTGCTCGACATCTACCGCAAGCTGCGCCCGGGGCGAGCCGCCGACGCGCGAGTCCGCGCAGGTGCTGTTGGAGAACCTGTTCTTCAACCCTGAGCGCTACGACCTGGCCAAGGTCGGCCGCTACAAGGTCAACAAGAAGCTCGGTGTGGAGGTGCCGGTCGCGACCGGCACGCTGACCGAGGAAGACGTCGTCGCCACCATCGAGTACCTCATCCACCTGCACGCCGGGGACGAGGGCTACGAGGTCGACGACATCGACCACTTCGGCAACCGCCGCATGCGCACCGTGGGCGAGCTGATCCAGAACCAGGTCCGGCTCGGCCTGGCCCGGATGGAGCGTGTGGTCAGGGAGCGGATGACGACTCAGGACGTCGAGGCGATCACCCCCCAGTCGCTCATCAACATCCGGCCGGTCGTCGCCTCCATCAAGGAGTTCTTCGGCACCAGCCAGCTGTCGCAGTTCATGGACCAGAACAACCCGCTGTCGGGCCTGACCCACAAGCGTCGTCTCTCGGCCCTCGGCCCGGGTGGTCTGTCCCGTGAGCGCGCCGGCGTCGAGGTCCGCGACGTGCACCCGACCCACTACGGCCGCATGTGCCCGATCGAGACGCCGGAAGGCCCGAACATCGGGCTGATCGGCTCGCTCGCCTCCTACGCGACGGTCAACGCGTTCGGCTTCATCGAGACGCCGTACCGCAAGGTCGTCGACGGCCAGGTCACCGACGAGGTCGACTACGTCACCGCCGACGAGGAGGACCGCTTCGTCATCGCGCAGGCCAACGCCGCGCTCGACGCGCAGGGCAACTTCATCGACGAGAAGCTGCTGGTCCGCAAGAAGGGCGGCGAGGTCGAGTACGTGTCGTCGTCCGAGGTCGACTACATGGACGTCTCGCCGCGCCAGATGGTGTCGGTCGCGACCTCCCTCATCCCGTTCCTCGAGCACGACGACGCCAACCGCGCCCTGATGGGTGCCAACATGCAGCGCCAGGCCGTGCCGCTGCTGCGCTCCGAGAGCCCGGTCGTCGGCACCGGCATGGAGTTGCGCGCCGCGATCGACGCCGGCGACGTCGTCACCGCCGACAAGGCGGGTGTCGTCGAGGAGGTCTCGGCCGACTACGTGACGGTCATGGCCGACGACGGCACCCGGCAGACGTACCGGCTCGCGAAGTTCGACCGCTCCAACCAGGGCACGAGCTACAACCAGAAGCCCATCGTCGACGCCGGCCAGCGGGTCGAGGTCGGACAGGTCCTGGCCGACGGCCCGGCGACGGAGAACGGCGAGCTCGCGCTCGGCAAGAACCTCCTGATCGCCTTCATGCCGTGGGAGGGATACAACTACGAGGACGCGATGATCCTCAGCCAGAACCTGGTGAAGGACGACACCCTCTCCTCGATCCACATCGAGGAGTACGAGGTCGACGCCCGCGACACCAAGCTCGGTCCCGAGGAGATCACCAGGGACATCCCCAACGTCTCCGACGAGGTCCTCGCCGACCTCGACGAGCGCGGCATCATCCGCATCGGCGCCGAGGTCCGCCCCGGCGACATCCTGGTCGGCAAGGTCACGCCGAAGGGTGAGACCGAGCTGTCGGCCGAGGAGCGCCTGCTCCGCGCGATCTTCAACGAGAAGTCGCGTGAGGTGCGCGACACCTCGCTCAAGGTGCCGCACGGCGAGTCCGGCAAGGTCATCGGCGTCCGCGTGTTCTCCCGCGACGACGGCGACGACCTGCCGCCCGGCGTGAACGAGCTGGTCCGGGTCTACGTGGCGCAGAAGCGCAAGATCCAGGACGGCGACAAGCTCGCCGGCCGTCACGGCAACAAGGGCGTCATCTCCAAGATCCTGCCGGTCGAGGACATGCCGTTCCTCGCGGACGGCACCCCGGTCGACGTGGTCCTGAACCCGCTCGGCGTCCCCGGCCGCATGAACTTCGGCCAGGTGCTCGAGATCCACCTCGGGTGGATCGCGCAGCAGGGCTGGAAGGTCGAGGGCGAGCCCGAGTGGGCGTCGCGTCTGCCCGAGCCCGCGCGCGAGGGCACGCCCGGCACTAACGTGGCCACCCCGGTCTTCGACGGTGCCCGCGAAGAGGAGATCACCGGTCTGCTCGACTCCACCCGGCCCACCCGTGACGGTGAGCAGCTGATCGGCCACACCGGCAAGGCCCGCCTCATCGACGGCCGCTCGGGTGAGCCGTTCCCGGACCCGGTGACCGTTGGCTACATGTACATCCTGAAGCTGCACCACCTGGTGGACGACAAGATCCACGCCCGCTCGACCGGCCCGTACTCGATGATCACGCAGCAGCCGCTGGGTGGTAAGGCGCAGTTCGGCGGTCAGCGCTTCGGTGAGATGGAGGTGTGGGCCCTCGAGGCCTACGGCGCGGCCTACGCGCTGCAGGAGATGCTCACGATCAAGTCCGACGACACGCTCGGCCGCGTCAAGGCCTACGAGGCGATCGTCAAGGGCGAGAACATCGCCGAGCCCTCGATCCCCGAGTCGTTCAAGGTCCTGCTCAAGGAGATGCAGTCGCTCTGCCTGAACGTCGAGGTCATGTCCTCCGACGGCCAGGCGATCGAGATGCGCGAGACCGACGAGGACGTCTTCCGGGCCGCCGAGGAGCTCGGCATCGACCTGTCGCGGCGTGAGCCGAGCAGCGTCGAAGAGGTCTGACGCGTTCCCGGCGGTCGTCGTCCGCGACGACCGCCGGGTCACCCGCTTGTACGCCGAAGTGCGACAAACCCGGCCTCAATGCAACAAAAGAAGGTAGGAACCTTGCTCGACGTCAACGTGTTCGACGAGCTGCGTATCGGCCTGGCCACCGCCGACGACATCCGGCAGTGGAGCCACGGCGAGGTCAAGAAGCCGGAGACCATCAACTACCGCACGCTCAAGCCGGAGAAGGACGGCCTGTTCTGCGAGCGCATCTTCGGCCCGACGAAGGACTGGGAGTGCTACTGCGG
The DNA here is from genome assembly GCA_029817715.1 of Melastoma dodecandrum. Taxonomy (NCBI): domain Eukaryota; kingdom Viridiplantae; phylum Streptophyta; class Magnoliopsida; order Myrtales; family Melastomataceae; genus Melastoma; species Melastoma dodecandrum. The sequence continues at coordinate 81,699 of JARUPY010000254.1, forward strand.
CAAGTACAAGCGCGTGCGCTACAAGGGCATCGTCTGCGAGCGCTGCGGCGTGGAGGTCACCAAGTCCTCAGTCCGCCGCGAGCGGATGGGGCACATCGAGCTGGCCGCCCCGGTCACCCACATCTGGTACTGCAAGGGCGTCCCGTCGCGGCTGGGCTACCTGCTCGACCTCGCACCCAAGGACCTCGAGAAGATCATCTACTTCGCGGCCTCCCTGGTCACGACCGTCGATGTCGAGGCCCGGCACCGGGACATGTCGACCCTGGAGAACGAGATCTCGGCGGAGAAGTCGACGCTGGAGAAGAAGCGCGACGCCGACATCGAGGCCCGGGCGAAGAAGCTCGAGGACGACCTGGCCGCGCTCGAGGCCGAGGGCGCCAAGGGCGACGCCCGCCGCAAGGTGCGCGAGGGTGGCGAGCGCGAGATGCGCCAGCTGCGCGACCGCGCCCAGCGCGAGATGGACCGCCTCGACGAGGTGATCGACACCTTCAAGAAGATGAAGGTGCAGGACCTCATCGCCGACGAGATGCTCTTCCGCGAGCTCCGCGACCGCTTCGGTGACTACTTCACCGGTGGCATGGGCGCGGAGTCGCTGCAGACCCTGCTGCGCAACTTCGACCTCGAGGCCGAGGCCGAGTCGCTGCGCGAGACCATCCGCTCGGGCCGCGGCCAGAAGAAGATCCGCGCCCTGAAGCGGCTCAAGGTGGTCGCGGCGTTCCAGCAGTCGTCCAACTCGCCGATGGGCATGGTGCTTGACGCCGTCCCGGTGATCCCGCCGGAGCTGCGTCCGATGGTCCAGCTCGACGGTGGCCGGTTCGCCACGTCGGACCTCAACGATCTCTACCGTCGTGTGATCAACCGCAACAACCGCCTCAAGCGACTGATCGACCTCGGCGCGCCCGAGATTCATCGTCAACAACGAGAAGCGGATGCTGCAGGAGTCGGTCGACGCCCTCTTCGACAACGGCCGCCACGGCCGCCCCGTGACCGGCCCGGGCAACCGCGCCCTCAAGTCGCTTTCGGACATGCTCAAGGGCAAGCAGGGCCGGTTCCGCCAGAACCTGCTCGGCAAGCGCGTCGACTACTCGGGCCGTTCGGTCATCGTCGTCGGCCCGCAGCTGAAGCTGCACCAGTGCGGTCTGCCGAAGCAGATGGCGCTGGAGCTCTTCAAGCCGTTCGTCATCAAGCGCCTCATCGACCTGAGCCACGCGCAGAACATCAAGGCGGCCAAGCGGATGGTGGAGCGTTCGCGTCCGCAGGTGTGGGACGTGCTCGAGGAGATCATCCGCGAGCGCCCCGTGCTGCTGAACCGCGCGCCGACCCTGCACCGTCTCGGCATCCAGGCCTTCGAGCCGCAGCTCGTCGAGGGCAAGGCCATCCAGATCCACCCGCTGGTCTGCACCGCCTTCAACGCCGACTTCGACGGTGACCAGATGGCCGTGCCCCTCCCGCTGTCCGCGGAGGCGCAGGCCGAGGCCCGCGTGCTGATGCTCTCGACGAACAACATCCTCAAGCCCGCCGACGGCCGTCCGGTGACGATGCCGACCCAGGACATGATCCTGGGCCTGTACCACCTCACCACGTTCCGCGAGGAGCAGACGGGTGAGGGCCGGGTGTTCTCGTCGGTCGCCGAGGCGATCATGGCGCGCGACATCGGGTCCCTGGGCCTGCAGGCGCCGATCAAGATCCGCCTCACCGGCGTCACCGAGGTCGACAACGGTCGCGGTGTCGAGCCCTGGACCGCGCCGGAGAACTGGACCCCGGGTGAGTCCACCCTCGTCGAGACCACGCTGGGCCGGTGCTTCTTCAACGAGGCGCTGCCGGTCGACTACCGCTTCGTCAACTACGAGGTCACCAAGAAGGAACTCGGCCAGATCGTCAACGACCTCGCGGAGCGCTACCCGAAGGTGGAGGTCGCGGCGACGCTCGACGCCCTCAAGGCGGCCGGCTTCTTCTGGGCGACCCGGTCCGGCATCACCATCGCCATCGACGACGTCGTGACCCCTGCGCGCAAGCAGGAGATCCTCGACGGCTACGAGGCGCAGGCCGACAAGATCGAGAAGCAGTACCAGCGCGGTGTCATCACCGACGAGGAGCGCCGCCAGGAGCTCATCGAGATCTGGAACAAGGCCACGGCCGAGGTCGCGAAGGAGATGGAGGGCAACTTCCCGAAGACCAACCCCGTCTACATCATGGTCAACTCCGGTGCCCGAGGCAACTGGATGCAGGTCCGGCAGATCGCCGGTATGCGCGGCCTGGTGTCGAACCCGAAGGGCGAGATCATCCCGCGTCCGATCAAGTCCAACTTCCGCGAGGGCTTGTCGGTGCTGGAGTACTTCATCTCCACGCACGGTGCTCGCAAGGGCCTGGCCGACACCGCGTTGCGGACCGCCGACTCCGGTTACCTGACCCGGCGGCTCGTCGACGTCTCGCAGGACGTCATCGTGCGCGAGGAGGACTGCGGCACCGACCGTGGCGTCGTCCTCGCGATCGCGACGCCGCTGCCCGGCACCGACGGTGGCCCCGGCCAGCTCGTCAAGGACGTCCACGCCGAGACCTCGGTCTACGCACGCGTTCTCGCCGAGGACGTCGAGACCCCCGGTGGCGAGGTCCTCGCGACCGCCGGGTCCGACCTCGGTGACGTGCTCATCGACGAGCTCGTCGCCCGCGGGATCTCCGAGGTCCGGGTCCGTTCGGTCCTCACCTGCGAGTCCGCGGTCGGCGTCTGCGCCGCCTGCTACGGCCGCTCGCTGGCCACCGGCAAGCTCGTGGACATCGGCGAGGCCGTCGGCATCATCGCGGCCCAGTCGATCGGCGAGCCCGGCACGCAGCTCACGATGCGCACGTTCCACACGGGCGGCATCGCCGGCCAGGACATCACGCAGGGTCTGCCCCGCGTGCAGGAGCTGTTCGAGGCCCGTGTCCCCAAGGGCAACGCGCCGATCGCGGAGGCGACCGGCACGGTGCGCGTCGAGGAGCCCGAGCCCGGCACCGTCGCCACGGCGAAGTCGTCCGGCCGCCGGCTGGTCGTCACGCCCGATGACGGCGGCGAGGAGGTCGAGTACCCGATCTCGCGTCGTGCCCGGCTGCTCATCAGCGACGGTCAGCACGTCGAGGTGGGTCAGCAGCTCATCGCCGGTGCGGTCAACCCGCACGAGGTGCTGCGGATCATGGGCTCGCGTGAGGTGCAGCTGCACTTGGTCCGTGAGGTCCAGGAGGTCTACCGCAGCCAGGGCGTGCCGATCCACGACAAGCACATCGAGGTCATCGTGCGGCAGATGCTCAAGCGCGTCACGGTGATCGACTCGGGCGCGACGGAGTTCCTCCCCGGCTCGCTGGTGGAGCGGACGCTGTTCGAGACCGAGAACCGTCGGGTGGTCGCGGAGGGCGGGGAGCCGGCTTCCGGCCGTCCGGTCCTCATGGGCATCACGAAGGCGTCCCTCGCGACGGAGTCGTGGCTGTCCGCCGCCTCCTTCCAGGAGACGACCCGCGTGCTCACCCAGGCGGCGATGGACGGCAAGTCCGACTCGCTGCTCGGCCTCAAGGAGAACGTCATCATCGGCAAGCTGATCCCGGCCGGTACGGGCATGTCGCGGTACCGCAACCTCGAGGTGCAGCCGACCGAGGAGGCCCGCGCCGCGGCGTTCACGATGCAGGGCTACGACGAGAACGACTACTACGGGTTCGGCCCGGGGAGCGGCCAGGCCGTGCACCTGGACGACTTCGGCTACTCGGACTACCGCTGAGGTTCCGGACGCCCGTGGTGTAGCCACGACGAACGACGGCCCCGGCCGGCCCGCGCGAGCGGGTCGGCCGGGGCCGTCGGCGTTCCCGGGCTATCCGGTGTAGGCGGTCCCGCCGGCGAAGTCCGACGCGAGCGTCGACGCCAGGCCGCTCTCGACGCCGCTGTCGGTCGTGATCATGCCGAGCTCGCGGTTCTTGTTCAGCGAGTAGTCGCTGAAGTTGATCGAGCCGACGTAGGCGGTCTGACGGTCGGCGACGATGACCTTGGCGTGGATGTAGAGCGACCGCGCTCGCGCTGTAGAGGTGCACCTGCGCGCCCGCCGCGACCAGCTGGTCGAAGGCGGAGTCGTAGGAGGAGTTCGCCGTCATCGTCACCTGCACGGCGACGCCGCGTCGCGCCGCGGCCACCAGGGCGTTCGTCACCGCCGGGTCGGCCATCTCCTCGTTCTCGACCGCGAGCGACGTCGTCGCGCCGTCGATGACCGCGAGCAGCTGACGCTGCGAGTCGGTCGGGCTCCACACCAGGTTGTCGCCGTCGGTCGGCGTGATCGCGGTGTGGGTGAAGTCGGCCTGGAACACCTTCTCGATCGCGCGCACGTCGTAGGAGTTGTGGTCGACCACCTCGAAGTCCCGGCTCGTCGAGTAGTACCGGCTGGTGAGGTTGCCGGACATGATCATCGAGGTGGCGCCGTCGACCGTGATCGTCTTCTGGTGGGTGGCGGCGAAGGTGGTCGACGCCCACACCACGTGGACGCCGTGGGCGGACAGGTCGTCGTAGGCCGCCTGGTTGTTGGCCTGCTCGCGGTTGACGTCGAGGATCACTCGCACGGTGACGCCGCGGGCCGCGTCGGCGTCGAGGTCGGACTGGGCGGTGGTGTCCGCGAGTTCGTACATCGTCATGTCGAGCGTCGAGGTGGCCGAGGAGATGAACCGGTCGACCGCGGCGTACGCGTCGGCGGGCTCGGTGATCAACGAGTAGTTCGTCGTCGTCGCGGCGGCTGTGGGGGCGGTCGGGGCCGCGCCGGCCGCGGCGGGGACGGCGGCGACGACCGCCGGCAGGAGCAACGCCGCACCGGCGCCGAGCAGGACGGGACGGACACGCACGGGAGGACCTCCAGGAGAGGGGGTGGTTCGGGGCGTACCGGTTCTAACAGGGCAGAACGGACGGCGGGTGGCCGGCGGCTCCGGATCTCGTCCCGGTGGCGTGCGGGTCGGGTCAACGCGCGCACGACGGCATGCGCACCGGTTCGGGGCAGGATGGTGACGTGGCGAAGCGACCCGTGCCCGAGCAGCCCGGTCCGGGGCAGGAGTCGGTGTGGGACTACCCGCGTCCGCCCGCCCTGGTCCGCGACCGGCGCACCGTCGAGGTGCGCACGTCCGACGGCGGGCTCCTCGCCCGCTCGAACCGGGCGTGGAGGGTGCTGGAGACCAGTCACCCGCCGACCTGGTACCTACCCCGCGAGGACGTCGTCGACGGCGTCCTGACGCGGTCGGCCGCGCCCGGCTCGACCTGCGAGTGGAAGGGCGTCGCGACCTACTGGGACGTGCAGCAGGGCGACGGCCGGACCGCGCCGGCGGCGGCGTGGTCCTACGAATCGCCGACACCGCGCTTCGCCGAGATGGTCGGCGCCGTCACGTTCTACCCCGACCGGTCGGTGTGCACGGTCGACGGCGAGCGGGTGCGGCCGCAGGAGGGCGGCTTCTACGGCGGCTGGATCACCACCGACCTCGCCGGCCCCTTCAAGGGCGGCCCCGGCACCTGGGGGTGGTGAGCGCTCGTGCTCACCGCGCTGTCGATCGCCCTCGCGCTGCTCGCCGGGGGCGGCAACGCCGTCGCCAACGTGCTGCAGCGCAAGGCGAGCCTGCTGCAGGCGGCCCGCGAACCGTTCAGCCTGCGGGTGTTCCTCGACCTGGTCCGGCGGCCGGTGTGGATCGGCGGGTTCGCGGCGATGGTGGCGTCGTTCCTGCTGCAGGCCGTCGCGCTGTCGATCGGTGAGCTGTCGGTCGTCGAGCCGTTCGTGGCGATGGAGCTGCCGCTCACCCTGCTGCTCGCCGCGGCGGCGTTCCGGGAGCCGTTGGGGGCGCGCGAGTGGGTGAACTTCGTGCTCATGACCGGCGGGCTGGTCCTGCTGGTCGCGGCGCTCGCCCCGCACGGCGGTGACCCGGGCTCGGTATCCGACCTCACCTACGCGGTGGCAGGTGGCGCCACCGCCTTCGCCGTCCTGCTGTTCTTCCTCGGATCGCGCCGCGGCTCGGTGCTGTGGCGCACCGCTCTGCTCGGCCTCGCGGCGGGCACGAGCTTCGGGCTCACCGCGACGATGATCAAGCAGACGGTCGACCGGTGGGACGACCGCGGTTTCCTCGCCATCCTCACGACCTGGCAGACCTACACCGCCGTCGGCTTCGGCATCCTCGGCGTCGTCACCGTCCAGAGCGCGTTGCACATCGGCCCGCTCATCGCGGCCCAGCCGGGCTTCACCCTCATGGACCCGCTCGTCGCGGTCCTGTGGGGCATCCTCGTGTTCGACGAGACCGTCCGGCACGGCTGGTTCGCCGTGCTGGCGGGCCTGGGCTTCGTCGCCATCGTCGTCGCCGTCATCCAGCTCTCGCGCTCGCCGCTGCTGGAGACCCTCAACGAGGACCTCACCGCCTCCGGGGCCGACCTGCTCCCCGGTGCGCGGACCGCGCCGGACTGAGCGTCGGGGTCCGCCGCCGGCCCCCGCTCACCCGACCCGGCTCACCCGACCCGGTGGGGCCGCTCCCACGGCCGGCCGAGCACGTGGTGGTCGAGGAAGGCGAGGACGGTCTCGTACCAGACCTCGGCGTGGTGCGGCGTGAGGATCCAGTGGTTCTCGTCGGGGTAGTAGAGGAACCGGTGGGCGACCGGGGCCGGGGCGTCGTCGGTGCCGCCCGCGGGGCGCGGTGCCTCGCTGGTGAGCGCCCACCACAGCGCGAGACCCTCGCCGATCGGCACCCGGTAGTCCTTGTCGCCGTGGATCACCAGCATCGGCGTGGTGATCGCGGCCGCGAACCGGTGCGGGGAGTTTCGCCGCCGCCGCCTCGGGGGTGAGCTCGCGTCGCCAGTACCAGGGCGCGTCGGTGGTGCCGCCGAAGGTGTCGAGGTTCCACAGCCCGGCGTGGCTGACGATTGCCTTGAACCGGCCGGTGTGCCCGGCGATCCAGTTCGCCATGTACCCGCCGTAGGAGCCGCCCATCGCCGCCGTCCGGGTGTCGTCGACCGCCTCGTGCCGAACGGCGGCGTCGGTGGCGGCCATGACATCGGTTGTACGGCGCGGCGCCCCAGGCGCCCCAGCCGCGCTCGACCATGCGGGCGCCGTAGCCGGTCGACAACGCGGGGTCGGGCATCAGCACGGCGTAGCCGCGGGCGGTGAGCAACCACGGGTTCCACCGCCACGACCAGGCGTTCCACGAGGCGAGCGGACCACCGTGCACCCACAGCACGAGCGGCGCGGGGTCGGCGGGCCGACGCACCCGCGGGCAGCGCCAGCCACGACCGGATGCGGGTGCCGTCCTCCGCGACGGCCTCGACCTCCTCGAGTCGGCCGGGCAGCGTCACCGCGGGCGCGAGGCCGGGGAGGTCGACGACCTCGCCGCCCGCGCGCACGACGACGGGCGCCGGTTGGCGCGTCGTACGCGTTGCGCAGGGCGGACGATCCCGCCGTCCGGCAGTGGCTCGAAGTCGGGGTAGGCGCCGTGGTCGGCGGTGAGCCGGGCGGGGGCGCCGCCGTCGAGCCCGACGCGGAAACAACGGGGCCCGGCCGTCGAGGTCGGCGTGGACGACGAGCGCGTCGCCCGTCGGGGTCCACCGCAGCGCGTGCGGCCAGGCGTCCCACCCCGCCGTGAGCACCTGCACCGGCCCGCCCGCGAGCGGCACCGTCACGACCTCGATCACCGGCGGTGTGGTCGGCGTGGTGCGGCGTTCGCGCAGCAACGCGACGGTGCGGCCGTCGGGGGAGACCCGCGGGTCGGTGAACAGGTGGTCGTCGTCGTCGGCCAGCGTGCGGACCGCGCCGGTCGCGACGTCGACCGCGACGACGGTCGAGCGGACGTCGCCGCCGGCCTCGGCGACCTCCCACGCCGTGACGACGGTGGTGCCGTCCTCGCGACAGGTCGGGGGCGGCGTGGTCGAGCGCGTGCCCGACGTGACCGGTGAGGTCGCGCAGGGTCCAGCCGGCCTCGGGGTCCTCGGCGGGGGTGGCGACGAACAGGCGGGGCGCGGCCGCGCCGAGGTCGCGGTCCCAGAACCGGACGGGGGTGCTCTCGTGCAGGATCGCCCGCACCTTGTCGGTGCGGCGGGTCTCGACCGCCTCGGCGTCGGCGGCCTCGTCGGTCGAGCTGGGCAGGGTCGGCGCGACGACCGCGACCGCGCCCGAACCGCGGGCGACGGCGAACGCCGTGACACCGCCGGGGCGGCGCACGACCGGGCGGGCCTCGCCGCCCGCGCCGGGGAGCAGCCACAGCGCGACGGGGTCGTCGTCGGCGTCGACGCCGGGGACCGGCCGCCCGGAGAGGAACAGCAGGTCGCCGGCGGGGGTGAAGCGGGGGGCGCTCTCGCCGGTGCCGCTGCGGGTCAACCGGCGGGCCGGGAGTTCACCCGCGACGTCGAGGGCCCACAGCGCGCCCCGGAAGCGCGTGCCGTCCTCGTCCGGGGACGAGACGCCGACGACGGCGCGTGAACCGTCGGGGTCACGACGAGGCCCGCGAGTCGGGGCTGGGACTGGAAGCCCTCGAGCGAGAACGGATCGGGGGTCGGGGTGCTCACCGCGACGATCCTGCCTTGGCCAGCGCCGCCTGCTTGACCAGGCTGCGGCCGAAGTCCCACATCAGGCCGGCGCCCTTGTGGGCGTCGACCATGACGGCGGTGAAGGCGGTGACGAAGCGGTCGACCTCGGCCTCGGTGATCACCAGCGGCGGGATGAGCTTGACGACCTCGAGGTGGTCGCCGCTGACCTGGGTGAGGATGCGGTGCCGGTGGAACAGGGCGTGCACGACGGTCTGCGAGAACAACCCGACCCGCGCCGCCTGCAGCGCGGTCCACTCGCCCCGGAGCTTCCACGACGACGGTCGGGTGAACTCGATGCCGACCATCAGCCCGCGACCGCGGACGTCGACGATCATCTCGAAGCGGTCCTGCAGCTCCCGCAGCCGCGCGAGCAGCAGGTCGCCCATCGCGTGGGCGTGGGCGGTGACGGCGTCGCGCTCGAGGACGTGCAGCGTGGCGAGCCCCGCGGCCATGGCCTGCGCGTTCGACCCGAACGTGGAGTCGTGGACGAGGGCGCGGTCGATGGTCGAGTACACCTTCTGGAACACGCGTCGGTGGCGAGGGTGGCGCCCACCGGTACGTACCCGCCGGACAGCGCCTTGGCGGCGGCGACGATGTCGGGCTCGACGCCCTCGTGCTCGTAGGCCCAGAAGTCCCCGGTGCGTCCGATGCCGGTCTGCACCTCGTCGGCGACCAGCAGCGCGCCGTGCTCGTGGAGCAGGTCCTGCGCCGCCCGCAGGTTACCCCGGCGGCGGCACGGCGACGCCCCTTGCCCTGGATCGGCTCGACGACCAGCGCCGCGACGTCGCCGCGGGCCAGTTCGCGGCGCAGCGCGGCGAGATCGCCGAACGCGACGGGGGTGTCGGGCAGCAGCGGGCCAAAGCCCGCGCGGAACTCCTCGGCGCCGTTGAGCGACAGCGACCCGGTGGTGAGGCCGTGGAAGGCGTGGTCGACGTAGAGGATGCGCGACCGCTTCGTGGCGTACCGCGCGAACTTCACCGCGGCCTCGACCGCCTCGGTGCCGCTGTTTGCCGAAGTAGACGCGGTCCAGGTGCGGGGTGCGCTCCAGCAGCTTCTCGGCGAGCAGGCCCGCGAGCGGCGCGCAGTCGAACTGGGTCATGTCGGCGAGGTCGGCGTCGAGCACGTCGTGCACGGCCTGCCGCACCTCGGGGGTGGTGCCGACCGAGCGCGAAGACGCCGAACCCCGCGAGCATGTCGAGGTAGTCCTCGCCGCGCTTCGTCGATCAGCAGCGCGCCCTCGGCCCGCACGTAGGTCTTGTCGAAGCCGATGGTCTGCAGCATCCGCGGCAGCTGCGGGTTCATGTGCTCGCGGTGCAGCGCGTACCGCTCGCCACCGCGGGCGGCCAGCAGGGCGGGCAGGTCGAACCGGCCGGCCGGCGCGGGGCCGGCGGCGTCGACGGGGGGCGGAACGGCGGCGTCGACCACGTCCCGCACCGTTACGCCCGACGTGTGACAGGCGGGGCCCGGTCGGAAGGCGGGTCTACTGTCGTCGGTCGTGGTGGGACCGACGTCCGTGACGTCCGACGCTGTCGCGGTCCTCGACGCCCTCGCGGCGGGCGCCCGCGCTCAGGCGGGGCGCCGAGAACTTCCCGGTCGCGCTGCGGGTCCTGCCCCGTGCGCCCCGCGAGAGCCTGCTCGCCGTCTACGGACTTCGCCCGCTTCGTCCGACGACGTCGGAGACGCCGACTACCGCGTCGACGGTCACCCCGCGACGCCGGCCGACCGGATCGAGCTGCTCGACGTCGTCGACGACGACCTGCGCGCGGACCGGCCCCGACTGGCGCCCGTGGCGCGCCTCGTCGCGCTGCGCGAGCGCGGGGTGCCGGCCGCACCGCTGCACGATCTCGTCGCGGCCAACCGGGCCGACCAGCACGTCGCCACCTACGCGACGTTCGCCGACCTCGTCGACTACTGCCGCCTGTCCGCGGACCCGGTGGGCCGGGTCGTCCTGCACGTCGCCGCGGCGGCGACGGCGGGGCGGGTCGCGCTCTCCGACGACGTCTGCACCGCGCTGCAGGTCCTCGAGCACTGCCAGGACGTCACCGAGGACGCCGCGCGCGGGCGGGGTCTACCTCCCGCAGGCCGACCTCGCCCGGCTCGGCGAGCGCGGTGCGGTCGAGGTCAACGTCGCGCGGGCCGAGGCGCTGCTGCGCTCCGGCCGCCCGCTCGTCCGCAGCCTGTCCGGGCTGGGCCCGGCTCGCCGTCGCGGGCTTCGTCGCGGGCGGGCTCGCCACCGCCGACGCCCTGCGGGCGGCGGACTTCCGCACCACCGGGCCGACGGTGTCGCCGACGACCGCCCGCACGGCGTGGCACGCGGCCCGGCTGCTCGCGGGGCGCGGGTGACCACCACCGTCGACCTCGCCGCGGCGTACGCCGCGTGCGAGCGCATCACCACCGCCGAGGCCAAGAACTTCGCGTGGGGCATCAAACTGTTGCCCGCCCCGAAGCGGCGGGCACTGTCCGCGGTGTACGCGTTCGCCCGCCGCGTCGACGACATCGGCGACGGCGACTCCCGCCGAGCGCAAGCTCGTGGACCTCGCCCGCGCCCGGGAGCAGGTCGAGGCCGCGACGCCGCCCGACGACCCCGTGCTCGTCGCGCTGTTCGACGCCGCGCGCCACTTCCCGATCCCGCTCGGCGCCTTCACCGAGCTGGTCCACGGCTGCGAGCTCGACGTCCGCGGCACCCGCTACCCGACCCTTCGACGACACCCTCGGCTACTGCCGCGACGTCGCGGGGTCCATCGGCCGGCTCTCGCTCGGCGTGTTCGCGCCGCCGCTAGCCCGAGGTCGAACGGGTCGAGGCCGCGGGGTACGCCGACACCCTCGGCTCGCGCTGCAGGTCACGAACATCCTGCGCGACGTGCGCGAGGACCTCGGCAACGGACGCGTCTACCTGCCGCAGGAGGACCTCGCCCGGTTCGGGTGCACCCTGCAGCTGCTGCCCGACGGCACGCTCGACCCGCAGGGCGGCGCGCTCGCCGAGGTCGTGCGGAACCCTCGCCGCCCGCGCGGCCGGCCTCTACGACGAGGGTTTCCGGCTGCTGCCGCTGCTCGACCGCCGCTCGCGCGCGTGCTGCGCGCCATGGCCGGCAATCTACCGCGAGCTGCTGCGCCGCCTCGCCGACGACCCGACGCTCATGATGACCGGCGGGCGTCGTTGCCCGCGGCCACGAAGTCCCGGATCGCGCTGCGCGCGGTGGTCGGCCGGTGAACGTCGTCGTCGTCGGCGGTGGGCTCGCCGGCACCACCGCCGCGCTGCGCCTGGCCGACGCGGGCGCGGAGGTCACGCTGCTCGAGGCCCGCCCGCGCCTGGGCGGCGCCGCGTTTCGTTCACCCGCGGCGACCTCGTCGTCGTCGACAACGGCCAGCACGAGTTCCTCCGCTGCTGCACCGCCTACCGCGGCTTCCTCGACCGGGTCGGCGCCACGGCGTCGACGACACTGCAGTCGCGCCTGGACATCCCGGTCATCGCGGGGGAGTCGGCCGCCGTGTCCCGCGGGCACCACCGCGCGGCATGCGTCGCTCGGGTCTGCCCGCGCCCGCCCACCTCGCCGCGGCGCTGCTGCGCTACGCGGTCCTGCCGCCGCTAGCCCGCCTGCGGGCGGTCCGCGGCGCCCGCGCCCTGCAGGGGCTGACCCGGCCGACCCCGCGCTCGACGCCGACACCCTCGGCGGGTTCCTGCGCCGCCACGGCCAGGACGACCGCACGCTCGCCGCGCTGTTCGACGTCGTCGGCACCGCGACGCTCAACCTGCGGGCGGACGACGCCGAGCCTCGCGCTCGCCGCGACCGTCTTCCGCACCGGCCTGCTCGACGAGGCCGACGCCGCGGACTTCGGTCACGCCACCGCTCCGCTCGGCCACCTGCACGACGACCTCGCGACCCGCGCGCTCGAGGCCGTCGGCGTGGAGGTCCGCCGCACGAGCAAGGTGAGCCGGGTGAGCGCGGACGGCGAGGTCACCGTCGTCCCCGCGCGGGGGCGAGGCGACCACGCTGCGCCCCGACGCCGTCGTCCTCGCCCTGCCGCACGAGCCCGCCGCGGCGGTCGCGCCGTTCCTGCCCCCGGCCACCGCGGACCTCGGGGCGTCGCCGATCGTCAACGTCCACGTCGTCTACGACCGGCGGGTCACCGACCACGCGTTCGCGGCCGGTGTCGGCTCGCCGGTGCAGTGGGTCTTCGACCGGACGCAGTCCTCCGGGCTCGCTGGCTCCGCCACCGGGGACCCCGGACCGCGGCGGCCAGTACCTCGCCGTGACGGTGTCGGCCCGCCGAGCGGGAGATCGACGAACTGGTCGAGGCGCTGCGGCCGCGGTTCCTCGCCGCGCTCGCGACCCTGTTCCCGGCCGCCCGCGACTCCGAGGTGCTCGAGTTCTTCGTGACGCGGGAGCGGCGCGCGACCTTCCGGGCCCGGGCCGGCACCGCGGCACTGCGACCCGGCCCGCGGCTACCGGACGTCCCCGGCGTCGTCCTCGCCGGGGCGTGGACCGCGACCGGCTGGCCGGACACGATGGAAGGCGCGGTCCGCAGTGGCCACGCCGCGGCCGCGGCCCTGCTGGGGGCGGCCCCCGACTCCCGCTTCGCCCCGCGGCCGGCGCCCCGCGCGGCGACCGCCAGAATGGACGCCGTGAGGGCAGGGGAGTGAGAGGTCGTGCGTGAGCAGCACTCCTCTGTCAGGTCCGCGCCGCCGGCGCCCCCCCCCCCCCCCCCCCGTCCGCACGCGGATCGCGGCGGCGCGCGCGCCACCTGTGCGACGACGCGGACGCGCGCGGCGGCCGTTCCGAGCGCCTCGAACCCGCGGGCATGCGGACTCATACTGCCAGCTACCAGATGGGGTGGGTGTGAGGGCCGACGGACACGCACCGCCCGGGCGGGCGTGCGAGCAAAGGCCGCTCCGCCCGACCCTCGTGGTCCTCGGCGCGACCGGGGCCGCGGGATTTGCCAGCGCCGCGCGTCGGGGTGACCCGGCGCGGTGGCGGTCGAGCAGGTCCACAACTTACTCCCCTGCTCTGCACAGACGACGTCAATGGGACCGCGACGTCGAGCAGGGGGCGTCCGCACCGGCCCCCAACCCGGCCTGGGCGGTGTTCGGGCGACGGGCCAGGCCATCCTCGCGCCCCGCCCTCGCACGCGTGCTACCCCGCCCCGGCAACGAGACGCACGATGCTCATCGCGGCGGATCGAGGGGACGGCTCCAGCTGTCCGGCCACCGCACGCCGCGCCGGCGGTGGCTTGCCTGCTCGAGGCAGACCCAGCGGCTCCCCATCATCCGGTCAGGCCCCGAGGACCTCGCCTACGTGTAAGCGCACTCGACCTCACACGTTCGACGGACGTCCCTGCGGATGGAGGCGGGCAAGACCGCCGCGCTTCCTGGCGTGCTCCAGCGTCGATCGGGGGCCGTCCTCGCGGGACACGCCGCGAGCGAGGACACGTCGTCGCCCTGGCCGAGGTACGGCGAACAAGCTTCGGCATGGGACTTCCAGCTCGTCGACGAAGTATCGGGAATCGATTGGGCGGACCCGGCCGGTCACCGGCCCAAGTCCGCCATCCTCGGACCTGCCGGGCGGGCTAGCGAAGCATTCCGGTCGTCGCCGCGATGGGGAGCGGGATCCCAGCCTATCGGCCGCGGACCTACGCCGACCTGCTCGACCGCGGGGCCGCCCGACACACGACGAACGTCCGCTCGTATACGGGAGTCCCGGCTGACAACTGTGCGCTGAGGGCCGGCCGGGCTGGACGTGTGATGGAGTGGGGCCGAAACCGTCGAGGCCCGGCTCGCGGCTGGCACCCGGCGAGCTCGGCCGCGCTCGACCGCGGCGGCCTCGCGCCGGGACCGCCCCGCGGACGAGCTGGTCCAGGTGGTGCGCGGTTAGTCGTCGGGCGCGCGACCACTGACGCGAGCCGCCGCTGCCCCGATCCTGACCTCTAGCGCTACAGCGGCGTTGCCGCGGACACGCGGGAAGGTCACCGTCGTCTGACCGGGCGAGATCGCCTGGTACGCCTCACTCATCCTGCACTGCGCCGGACGGGCAGGGGATATGGTTGCGGACCTGGCTAACCACTGTGTTCAGTCCTGTGAGCCACACACCCTGTGCGCGGAGAGACCCACAAACAAGAGTCACCGGTCCCTGACCCCTTCGACAGCGGTCCCGTCGACCTGCTCGGTCCTCCCGCGCCCCGCAGCGCGGGATCCGCGATCCAGCCGATTCACGCCGCTCATACCCGGGGCGGTCGAGCTACATGCGCGACCAGCCAGGCACGTGGCGGGGTGAGTGCAAGGGCGAGCTGCGCTGACGACCAACCTTATCAGTCACGATGGGACGCCGAGGACCTGCTGCTAGACGGCAGGTTCCTCGGGGATCCTCGACCCGGCCGACACTCGCGGCGTCCGACCGGTTGGAATCTCTTTTTTTCTGGTCGAAGCGGCGGCCCGGGACGGCACGTGCGGTCGCTGTTCGTAGGGCGGCCCCCGCCGGACTGTCGACGACGATCCGAGGCGGTTTACCGCCGCCCTGCGTCTCGCACGGAGTGACGATTCCGCGACGGACCGCGCCACCTGTGCGGCTCCCGCACACTGAGGTTCGTGCTACGCCAGCGGCGGTATCGAGGCGAAGCCGGCGGTGTTCACCCCGGATCTGGCTCGCAGCTGTTCGGCGAGAGTGAGTCGGTGAGGACGACCTGCCCGCCATGCCGACACGGAAGCTGGTGCTGGCTGCGCGTCCTGGGTGCCGCTTTCAACGGTCTACGACTGGGGCCTGCTGGGCCCGGCAGACCGTATCTACGTCCCGATCCACCGTCGTCCGCCACCCTGCGCACCGGCGCGGCCGCCTGCCGCTCCCCCCTTCACCCTCGCCGAGCTGCGCACCCCACGCGCCCAGCGCCGGGCGGGTTGCCGCCCGGCGTCGCGGCCGCGACCGGCTCGTCGTAACCGGCTTTCGGACGCGCTCGACCGAGGCGCTGGAAGACCTAATAAGCGGCTGCCGGTGCAAACGCGGCCGCCCCGGACCGCGTTCCGGACGGGCCGCGGAGGTGGCATCATCGCCCGGGCTCAGGAGGCCGACGGCTGGCAGGGGCGTCATCCAGGCCCCCGTGAGGTCTACTCGTTCCTCCGCGCTGTGCACCTGCTCTGGCTACCCGCTGGACCCACACGTGTTGCTGCGTGGCCGCGGTTGGGACGGTCTCGAGGGCTTCCTCGGTGCGCGGGACCGACGACGACGGGCGAGCCGATATCCGCCGGCTGGAGGCCTGTTCGTTCGCCGGTCTGCGGACAAACGCACATCGCGGGTCATCGGGACTGATCGACGCCGGCCTCGTCGCGGCCGACCGACCCCGCCGTCAGCCGTGCGGTTCGACTGGCTGCTCGAGTGTAGGTGAGGTTCCGGCGTTCCGAGGGGAGACTTGGGGCGCTGCGGGGCCTGGACCGTACCTCGAACCCGGCCTGGCTCGGGCGTTCGAGTATTCGACCAACGTACCTTCTACCCCGACTGTCGACGACACCGCCCCGAAGGTAGTCATCGACCCTGCACCGGGTTGCTGGGCGGCCCGGACTAACGAGCGTGAACGACGACATTCCTCTGCAGGCCATCGCTCAGCGCGCGTTGCGCTATGGGTATGACGGGGAATGCAGACGGGCTCCGCGTCGGAGGCTATGGGGCGCCCTTCGACAGCCGACAACACCAGCACCCTGGTCGGCGAGGCTCCCGGTCGATCTTACTTCGGTGCCGTCACAGACCCGCCCAGAGCGCCTCGATGTCACCAGCCACCAGCACGCTGCTGGAGAATGTACGCACGCCGTCGGAGGAAGTCCGGCGGCTCGGCCGGCGCGGCCGACGCCACGCCGGTGGCTGCTCGAAGCCCACAGGAAGGCACGACGGCTTCGTTGGTATTCGGCCGCGTGGCGGTGCTCAACCACGTCTACGGGTCCGGCGCCGCCGTCCCCACCGCGCTCCGTCGCGGAGCGGTACCTCACCGGCGGCCCGCCACCGGTGGCGGGCGGGCCGTGGAACTGGTTGCTGGACCACCTAGGAACCCCGGACGGCGGATGGGGCGTGGACCTGCGCTCCAACGACGACCCGGAGTGGATCGGCCGCGGGGCCTCGACCGCGTAGCAGACCGCGTGGGCGCTGCTAGCGATGCACAGGCGGGCGGAGCGAGGAGGCGCGGGTCGAGCGGTTCGTGCGGGCCGGGCTGCTCACGCCGCCACGCAGCTGACCCGACGTCGCAGCTGGGCCGAGGACCTGTTCACCGGCACGGGCATTCCACGGGAACTTCTCACATCAACTACGAGCTGTTACCGGATCGTGTTCCCCCGTCGCCGCGCTGGGGCGGTTGCGTGTGTGCGGGGCCGGTCCGGGCCGCCCGACCGGCCCACCGGCGCCGGCCCGCTGGTAGTGGACCGCGCTGCGGGCAGAGCTGGCTCGCGCTGCGCGGATCACCCGCGTCCCGGGTGGGCGGGTGGAGTGCGCTGCTGG
This sequence comes from Melastoma dodecandrum, assembly GCA_029817715.1. Classification (NCBI taxonomy): domain Eukaryota; kingdom Viridiplantae; phylum Streptophyta; class Magnoliopsida; order Myrtales; family Melastomataceae; genus Melastoma; species Melastoma dodecandrum. The sequence goes on from JARUPY010000254.1 coordinate 98,715, forward strand.
CATGGGCCCCCGAGCGGGTGCGGCGCTTCGTCGGGTCCTGGCCCGAGGACCACCACCGGCGTCCGTGGTGGTCGCGGGCGTCGCCGGCGGGCTCTCACCGCACGTTCCGGTGCGGTGCGACGTCGTCGTCGCGCGGCGACGGTTGGCTCCGCACCCGGCGCGGGGCGGTCGACCCCACCGCCCGCGGCGATGCTGCTGCACGGACGCCCCGCGCCGCTGGGTGCGCGGCGCTGCGGGCGGCGGGTCTCACGGGTCCACCACTCGCCGGTGACTCACGACCGACCACGTCGTCACCGGGGCGACCGACTCCGCACCTCGCGCGCCAACCGGCGCGTTTCGCTCGGTCGAAATGGAGTCCGCTGCCGCTCGTGCGCGAGGCCCTGCGGCGCGGGAGCGGCCCGAGTCGCCGTGGTCGCGGGTCTGTCGTCGACACCGCCCACGCGCCCCCTGGGCCGCGCGCCAACCGTCCCGGCGCGGGGCGGGGCGCTCGCGACCCTTGCGGCCGCATCGGGGACCGCCTGCCTCGCCGACTGGGCGGGTCTCGCCCCGGCCGTGGCGGGCGGATGCTCGCCGCGCCACGCTCGTTCTGCGCCGGGTGTGGACCGCGCGATCTCGAGATCGGTGTCGAGAGGGAGCTGCGGACATTCCCGCCATTGGGCTAGCTGTGTGTGTTTGAGATATATGCGGTCTACGTGCGGCCGCCAGAATCGTCCCACAAACGCCCACGGTCGTCGACGGTCTGCCGGCGCGACGGGGCGCCGTGTTCGTGCACGAAATCGACGACCTGCCGGCGAACCTGCCCGTGGGCACCGCGGTCTGCTTCTCGGCGCACGGGGTCGCCCGGCCGTCCGTTAGCGGGCCGACGCCGAAGGCCCGCGGGATGACCGTCGTCGACGCCAACTGCCCGCTCGTCGCGAAGGGTCCACGGGGAGGCCCGCAGGTCCCTCGCCCGTGACGAGACCGTGCTGATATCATCGGTCATCGACAGGCACGACGAGGACAGAGGGCACGCTCGCGCCACGCCCCAGGGCGGATCACGCTGGTACGCGACGACGCCGGTCGCCGCCACCGTCGAGGGTCGCCGACCACTGCCGAAGGTCAGTTACCTCATGCCAGACCTCGCTCGCGGTCGGACGAGGCGGCGGTGTCGTCGACGCGCTGCGGGCCCGCTTCCCCCGGATCGTCGACCCGCCGAGGACGACATATGGCTACGCCACGACCAACCGGCAAGCAGGACGTGGGCTACGTCGCGCGCGACAGCGACGTTCGTCTCTCGTGCTGGGTTCGCTCGAACTCGTCGAACTCGGTGCGCCTGGTCGAGGTGGGCCGTCCGGGAGGGCGCGCCCGCCTACCTCGTCGAGGACGCCGGACGCGATCCGCCCGGAGTGGACAGGACGGGCACGTACGGTCGGGCTCACGGCGGGTGCTTCCGCACCACCGCTCACTGGTCGACGAAGGTCGTCGGCTACACGCTGCGGGCCGCTCGGGAGCCGGTCGAGGTCGAGGAACGAACGCGTTCGCGCCCGCGAGGCCGTACACTTCTCACTCCCGCGTTCCGTCGTTAAGCAACGGCTTGCGTGACATCGTTGTTACCGAGCAACGGAAAAAGGCTCGTGCACACCATGGCACTGGCGCTCCGACAAGGGGATGCGCATGGGAGCGTACCTGCTTCACCGCAGAAGTACATCAAGCGCAACGACAAGTTCCCGCTCCATCGTCGAAGCTCGAGCCGTTTGTTTCCGCACGCAACCTCAAGTTGCACACGGGTGCGGCAAGATCCAGCAGCCCGAGAACCTGCTGCGTCACGCAGGTATGCCGGTTCGAGCGGGCCGTCGCGGCTCGATGGAGGTGTGCGGGCGCACCGATGGTCTCCGATCGCGGGCGGTGAGACCGCTCATGCACCCGCAGATAGACCGGAGATGGTGAACGAACTGGTGTCAAGCGCAAGAAGTACGTCTACCTGTGCACGATCGCCGAGCTGGTCCGCAAGCGGTTCGACAAGTTCGACTTCAAGCCATTCGACCGTACTTCTCCTTCGCCGGTCCACGTCGACGGTCTGCAGGAGCGCCAAGACGAGTCGGTGGCCAAGGAGGGCCGTCTTCGTAGAGGGCGGTTCGCCGCGATCGGTTCCTCCAGGAGAAGGGCCTTCCGGGTCAACCACGAACTCGACCTTCTTCAACACCGACACCCCCCTGACGCATCATCGACGTCCTGAACTTCCTCAAAGAAGAGGTTGAAGGTCGACTCGATGAAGATCAGTCCGGCTTACGCCTACGAGAAGGCGCCGGTCCAGGACCACTTCAATGGGCGTCACGGAGACCCGCGAACTGTTCACCCAAGGCCGTTCGCGAACGGCAACCGCAAGAGAGTGGCGAGGCCTCAACCACAGCCCGCTGTTCCTCGACTTCCTCGAGGGCGAAAGGTCGACTACGAGTGCACGGGCGTGGGGCACCACGTCGTAACTCGTTGCTGGGTTGGCAGCGACCCTGCTACTGCCATGGACGACGGCTACGCCCGCACCTACTAGGACCCTACATCGACATAGACCGACCTGGTCGAAGTACGGCCCGCGGGGTCGAGACGAGCGGTGCAACAACTGCATGGCCCACTGCGGACTACGAACCGACCGCCGTCTCTCGCGACCCTCGGCTCGCTCCGCAGGGGCCTGCGGGCCGATGCGGGTGCAGGCGTCGTGTAGGCCGGCCCGGACGGGGGGGCGCGACGGGACGACCGCCCCGGCGAACCCTGGCTTCGACGGCCGGGTCCTGCGCCGGCGGGCGGCGCGAGTCGTCGTGCTCGACGAACGCGGCCGGGTGCTGCTGTTTCCGCGGCGGCGACCCGGCCCGGCCGGACGCCGGCACATGGTGGTTCACGCCGGGCCGGCGGGCCCGAGGCGGGGGAGAGCTACGCCGAGGCCGCGGCGTGCGGGAGGTCCGCGAGGAGACCGGGCTCGACGTCGCCGGCCGGCTCACCGGTCCCGGTCTGGCGCCGCGAAGGGACCGCGTTCGCCTTCGTCGGCCCTCACCGTCGTGCAGTACGAGGTCCTTCTTCCCTTCGCGCGAACTCGATTCTACGACGGCGACGATGGTGTTGGACCGTAGAAGAGAGGCGGGCTTGGACTAGACCTCGAGAGCGCCCGGAGCGTGGCCGAGCACCGCTGCGTGGACGCGCGCCGAGCTTCGCCAACGGACGCCCGAGACAGTGTTCCCGGAGGGACTGGAGGGCCGGCTCAGATATCGGGCGCACTGGCTGGGGGTGAGTCGCGGGCACCCCCGGGCCGGTCCGGACCCCCCGTCTTTGCACCGCCGGACGGGGACTGCGTACAGTGGAGCCCTGTGCCTGGGGTGACCCGGGCGCATTCCGCGCGACCGCACCGGTGGGCGTGGGGAGGCCCACCGGCGCAGGGGTGTCGGCCGGGCTCGCAGAGCCCGTGACGACCTCGGGAGGCCGGGGGTCCGTGGCGGCGCAGCAGGAGATCCGGTTGTCCCACCCGGCGGTGTGACCGCCGCGTGCGCCGCCGACGAGGATCGGGCGCGACACGCCCGAACCGCGTGGAACCGGGCAAGGGCCGGAAACCGGCGGGACTCGAGCGTTGAACACAATCGACAGGGAGAACGTAGGTTATACGCATTGCCACACGATCAATCAGCTGGTCCGCAAGGGCCGGCAGGACAACAAGAATCGAGAGGAGAAGACGAAGACCCAGGCCCTCAAGGCGGTAAGCCCCCAGCGTCGTTGGGGTTGTGCTCGCGGCTTCGTCTACACGTCCACCCCCAAGAAGCCGAACTCGGCGCTGCGCAAGGTCGCCCGCGTGAAGCTCACCAGCGGCGTCGAG